>JAODAC010058129.1:0-52478 GCA_027575185.1 Mimaenictus wilsoni
ACTAACATCCCCAGTGAGGGGCGGAGCTTAGCTCGAGGTCGCAGCGAAGTTGATCAGCTGTTTGGGATAAGCCTTAAGCGCCAGTAAATATTCAATTCACATGCATAATTCTGAGATAGTTTTATTGGTAAAGGTATTGGTTATATGGACCTAATGTGCCTATTGTGGTAGTCAATACTCGGTAAAATCAATCAAAAATATGTAATTGCAAGTATTATTAAAGATTTATTTCTGATCCACATAGAAAAGTATAAAGTGAATTAATATAAAAAATAAATTTAGAAGTGAATACTCTCGTAGTTAGTAGATCAACCAAGTAAGTCATCCAAATCTATAATAATTATTTAAAAATATATTTAAAACGTCGGGCTGTTTGAATTGTTTCAAAAACTACAAAAAATTTTACTTACCTAATAAATCTCCAAGAGGCAACTCATGGCCTTCACCCTTACCTCCGTGGCCCAAATGGCCCGGAAGGGCATAGGTCGACATTACAGATATAATGAGCAAAACCAAGACGAAGAAAAAGTTGAAATTCATTTTTAGTTAATTGTATTCTTCTTTTCAACGAAGAAAATTGAATGATATTGGTAAGCATTAATACGGCTATATATAGTCGAAATATGTGTATATTCGGACTTAATTTTAAATAGAATTCAGTAGATGTAAATATGTTTATTTACTATGTAAATACTTGAAATCTTATTTTGGCTGCGTTATTATTTATATACAAGTCTGGTGATAAAAGTGTTTATTGTACAGGTGACTATAAACATTGTAAAATTGTACTTTGTCTCAAGAATTAAAAAAATATTGTATGTAAAAAAAGAAAGCAATGATATATTTTCTCTTACTATAGATATTGTATATCGTCCCTTAGGTTACTGAAAATGAGTAAATTGAATTTTTGGACCAAAATCTTTTAACGGTTGAACTTGATTCTACTAGAAATAACTATTATTTTAAGAAATACCAAGGAAAGCTATAATTCTTAAATATAAAAGATTGAGTAGCTGTTCACTGTTTTTCTTGATAACTCCTAAAAATGTTGAATATGATGGAATATACTTGATTCGTATATAATTTATTGTAAGTTAAGAAACGTTCTGTTAGCTGATCAACTTTTGAGACATTCTCTTCCATCTTGCCAAGAATAATACACTTTTTTAATTATCTCCTTGAAGAACATAATTAATTAGTCTTTTATGCATTAGCCTCTAATATGTATAATTACATTGACAAAGAATTGAATAGAACTATTGAGCATAGAAATCGAGCCTATGAAAATAAAACAAAAACAAACTACTAGGAAATATTAGGATATGTGAACGTTAAAATTTAAAAAAAGTTATTAGTATTAAGAAATCTTCAGAGAGTATGGGATGCTTGTGTGAAGCCAATGCTGATGTATGGTGTTGAAATATGGGGCATGCGGGAATGGGAGATTATTGAGAAGGAACTGACTGCTTTCTCAAAGACTGTAACTGTAAAGATCCACACCAAGTTATATAGTATTGCAGGAAATAGGGAGGCGGTCAATAAGATCGGACAGTATCTATAGGGTTGTCAGATATGAAAATTGTGTGAATAGAATGTGTGATGAGAGACTGGTTAAATATGTCTGGGAATTAGGTGCAAGGAGATCGGCGAGTGCTTGGGCTAGAGGTAGGGAAAAGGAGTATAAAGCGGTTGGATTATCAGAGGTGGCGATGGGTAGGTTGCTGATAACGAATGAGTTAAGGGTGAAAGTCGGAATGATAGGAGGGGTGGTGGAGGAGCAGGTGCGGCAGAATAATATCGAAAGAAGCACATATAACCCACTATACCAAGCAATGCAGACAATCGGGATGAGACCCAGATATATTGGCGATAGAGAGCTGAATGTGACGAATAAAAGACTGATAGCTAGGACACGGTGTGGAAGAGAGGGGATGGAAGGTGTGGATGAGAGATGAACATGTCAGGTTTATCCTATATGGAAGGGGGAGCGATTCATGGGAGCATGTTGGGAGTGATTGTATAGGAAAGAAAGAGGAGTGGGCGCGTGGTTGTCAGGGAAAAAAAGGGGAGTGAAAGCGTGGCTGAGTGAGGATGGAATGTGGGTGGCAATTTTGAAGGTGAGAACAAAGCGGAAGGAAACAGCGTGGACTGGACTCCTACCTACCATCAACTACGGGGAGGCGTCAATTTGAAGGTACCAAGGTACGAGGAAGACGCCGGGTAGAGGGAGTCCGGAGTAAGAATAGGGAGTTAAAGTTCAAAAAAAAATTAGCGGGTTTGATTAGTTTTTGTTGAAATGATATTTATTTATTTAATCAATTTTTGTTTGATTGTATTTAGTATGTTAAGTTTTACTTGTTACTTATTATAATGAATGTATGTAATGGAAAGGGGGGGGGGAGTAATGTGCCAATAAAGGTTGTCTATATAAGAAATCCTTCATAAAGGAAACTTTATTTAAAGTCAGTAATTTGTTGTTGAAGTTGTTGTTTATCTAAATGGCTATCTAAATTCTAATTGATTATTATTAAGGTTATAATTGGTTGGCTGACTATCAGTTGATTAAAATCGAGTTTCTGTTTATTATGAGGTTCCTTCTTTCGCCAAATTTTGTTGATTGGTTCCAACTAGACTAATTAGAATTGGGATGTGCCTATCATTATTGTTAAGCTGATCCTCCTCTTCTTTAATACGGGCATCTTCTTGAAGAAATCTTTGGTTAAAGTCAGTAATCTCTTGCTGAAGTTGTTGATGATTATCTAAATTCTGATTAATTCTTTGAACGTTGTTAATCTTATAATTATTTAGTTTAGTTTGTTGTCCATGTTGATTATATTCCTTTGGACTTTCCGTTATATGATCATCATCAATTCTATGAAATCGATTGATATCATTAGTACCCTTTAAATCTATAGGGCTATTTCCCTGCGTCTTCCCCAAATTTTGTTGATTGTTTCCGTCCAAACTAATTAGAATTGGAATATGCTTATAGGTATTGTTATGAAGGAGTATTTGATTTCCTGTACGATTCTGACGATTTTCGGGTTTATCTTCATATAGCTCTTGATGCTTATTATTTGATCCTTGATTAAACTCTAAATTATAATAATTTTGTTTGTTAACAGACTTTTTTTGGTGAATAAGTTGATTATTTTGAATCAAATTTTTAATATATTTAGGAACGTGTCGATATTTATTATTTACGAGAGGTAAGTCTTGTTGCATATATTTTTGAGTATTAACAGATACTTGTTGCTTGTGTTTATTATCATCCAAATCCATATTTTGAACATTATTATTGTGATCATTTTCTAATTCTTCTTGAGGGGCGTGTTGGCCTTGTTTATTATAATTTTTATTCAATCCAAAATTGTAACGATTCTGATTATTACCTGAATCTGTTTGAAGCTCTTTTTGGTGTCTTAAAGTCAAATTCTTAACTTGTATCGGAACGTCGTCAAATCTTTCATTATTCATTAGTAATTCTTGTTGGAAATATTGTCCGCTAAAATCGGAGATTTCATTATGACCTTGTTTGTGTCCTATCCATGGTTTGTGTGGAGTTGCATGATGAGGTACATTAGTTTGATGATTTCCTAAATACTGCTTCTGATTTTGCGAATGCTCTTGAAGGGTCTCTTGTAGTTCTTGCCTGATGGACTTTTCATGGTGACCACGTTGAGGCATTTCCAAAATGTAATGATTTTGATTTGGATCTCGCTGATTAGTTAAAATCAAATTCATAACTTGGTCGCTATATTTATCATCATTCGAATGTAATTCTTGTTGGAGGTATTGATGATTGTTGTTAGAGATTTGAAGTTGTTTATAATCTTCAAAATGTTGTTGTTCTCTGTGTGGACCATTGTCACTCAGAGTTTTACTTCGAATAGTCATATCTTGATGATTGTGTAAATTTGGTTGATTACTTCCTATATGTAGGTTTTGTTGGGATTGTTGATCATTCAGTATTATCTGCTGAAGATTTTGTAGTTGTTGCTGATTCCCTAAAATAGGTTGCTGATGTTGTTGCGGTTGTTGTTTATGTAAATTTTCTTCTTGATGCATTTGTGAATGTTGATCATAATTACTCAAATAGTGTTCTTGGTTTCCTTGAGGCCGTTGGAGATAAGATTCAAGATTATTATAATTAGGTAAATTTTCAACGTTAATAAAATTATGAGGATCATCATGACCATTATCATATACTTCCTTAAGTACTTCAATTTCAGAAATATGTGTTTGATGGTGAGGATTATGTCCATTTCTCCCATAAGAATCAATCTGATTCGTTAATGCAATAGTTTTAGGGTCGGATTGAAATTTTCCTTCATTATTCGAATCGTATGTACCCCTTTGCTGGTTCTTTGGATCTTCATTTTGTACTACAAACTCTAAATCACTTTCAATATTGTACTGTTGTAGATTTTGGAGACTATGTTCATTATTATCCGTATTATTTTGATTATTTCGTCGGTGATTACCAATTGTATCATATAGAAGCTTCTGAATAAATCCTCGTATGCCAGGTTTTCGATCATTTCCATGATCTTCCAGATTATTTGCCGAACAATCACTCAGCAAACAAATTAACAGTAATACAGACGCATATCTGATTAACCCCATTATTCTGGGGATGCCTAATTGCGGCCAAATTACAATTAAAATAGATATACTTAACAGATCATAAATGACAACTGGTTAATATGTCGAACATAACTTATATTCCAATTTTGTAGACTGAGTTAAGCTATATGTATGTATGTATGTATGTTTCGCAATTTGAATGCAAGAGTCAAGTAATTATTTGATTTGGGTTCCTGAAACAGATTCTATGTCCAGAGTTGAGAAATGTAATGCGTTATCTCGAATAGTATATTTCACGTTGAATAATTATTTCTTCACCGCGAAATAGCAATTAGGCGGTGTCGAAAGACCACGTTCTCCACCAAGATCCCCTCTTGAATACACGGTGTTCTGAACAGCAATATCCAGCGTGTCTACGTGGATTTTAATAGGATGTGAAGTCCATCCGATGCAGAAGATGTTCCAGAAAAAGCCAATTCATTCGGGAGTATCAAAAAGTATATATCAAAAATTAGCCAAGACTACTAAACCCTAACCCCTTGACCAATTTTTGGCAAAATAGATATACTTTCTGCCAACAAGCTAAAAATGTTATAAAATGAAAGAAGTTATCATTCTCTATAAGAAAACGTAAGAACATCCGAAAAAAAATTTAATAATTTTCGATGTGAATTCTTCTCCTGATCAATAGTGTTAGCCTCTAATATGACTAATTACATTGAAAAAGAATTGAATAGAGTTAATGACCATAGCAGCCGATACTCGGTAAAATCAAACAAAAAAAAACCGACAGCCCTGTTACAAATAAATTATATTACAATGAAAGACTTTCTCGGATTTATGAAGTTTTATTATTTACTTTCCATTTGTTACATCTTTCAATTCATACAAGTACATTTATAAATATGGAAATCTCTGTACATTACAAACTACAACTATAAAAATGTGTTCATTTCAACCCTAAAATTCGCCAAAGTGGCGTAGTGGTAGAGTAAATGGGTATTAACAAGAGGATTGCAGGTTTGAAGCCCAGCGGGCCCGATCGTTTCTCCAGTCAAATGGGTGCTCGTGAGTCGTGACTCGGATGCAGTTCGCCGACTGAATTTTATTTACAAAATATACATTCTCCTCGCCTTAGATTTACACCCAAGCATCCGAGTACTATCATACTATTCAATAATCCGGGCACACCCGGCCTACGACTCGCTCACCTCAAGATCTACAAGGTATGCCACAAATCCCTCGTCTTCTGCTTAGCTAAAGCATCACACCCGGATAAAACTCGTTTACAGGACCCCTAGTGGAAAATAGAAACGTTCTTGAATGAAACTTCTCTGCATTACTGCCATTGTGTTTTTAATGAATCATTTGTAGCTTCTATGGGTGAGTTGCAAACGATTTTGACGCCCGCTTGCCGATTTTGAAGCACGCTTATACCAAAACTCTTGTTTCCACCCGTCCCAGCGTGCACAAAAAAATCCTATTTGCCGCTGAGTTTGCATGGAATGTGTTCAAGCCCGAAAATTAACCGTAAATTATATTTGCCTGAATGTATATTACCTTTGCAATTTATCACTCTTTGAACAATAAAGTATTTGTTATATACCCGTATTACGTATATACGGGTAAAAATTCTCATCGCTTTCCATGATTTTATCTATGTTGGTATCGAAAATCAATATTTTAAAGAGTTAAAGCCAGGTTTAATGCGAAACGGACAATGCAGAAACCCGGATTTATCGGGTACCCTTGACAAGCCTTATGATAACTTAAAGAGGAGCACACCCTATCCAATAGACATGCACCATATGTTCCTCGCACAAAATTTGTAAGCTGGAATGTGCCTCAAACAAGTGGACCATCCACGTGATGCAAGCTGCTGCGTCACAACTGTTAGCCGGCTATTCCACAGTCAGAGTTATTACCCACAGTGCAAAACATGTGCCTCTGCCTCTGATCTATTGAAGAAGCAAATATTGTTATGAGAGGAATAAGGGCACCAGATATTCTCCTTTTCTATAATCCAAGTTCGTGTTTATTGCTCATCAGCCTCGCCTTTGTCATTTTTAACATAATTTATTTATTCAACAACCTTTTTTTACCACATAGTGGTGTGAGGGAATAGTAACTTTCACCCGGCCCAATCCGGTCTCGCTACTGACGGTACTGATGGTACTTGCTTTGAACTTTTGTGCATACGGGTTTTTCCGGGGACCGTTGCAAGCGAATCGCCCAACCTTCGTTCGCGTTTTTACCGCGAAATCAGGAGTTCGCGGACGGCGCCGAAGCCGCTGATTCAGTGGGAATACCAAGTGATCACCCGTCCAACGTCTAGCTACGTCCAACGTTGCTTAACTGCAGTGATTTAACGAGCACCGAGCTCCCCAACGCGGCAAGCCGTCGCTTTCAACAAAATTTGCTTTTAAATTCCAATCAAGCAAAACTCTATAATTTGTTCAATTTAAAACATTGTATTAATATCGATGATGCAAACCAGAATATTGAATATCAAAAGATTTTCCGTTTTCAGTTCTTGCATATTAGTTAACGAAGTTCTTGAGAGTGTATTAGTCACTGTGATCGTTATAAGGCCAGGTTTAATAATCGGTGAATTTATGCAAGAACATTTTATATTTTTATCCTTTTATCAAACATAATTATAAATATTTATAAATATATTAAGGCTACTTTAAGTATCTCCCATTCTAATACAATATGTTTCTTGGATTAATGTTTATACATCAGCTGAGAAACCAAAGACTTCTTTTCCTAATAGATATAATTCCAATCCTGAAGATAATAAAATATTATCATATATTTAAGAAATATTATCATAGAAATTAGATATTACCTGAATACAAAATACAAGACTAATATTAATTCCTTTTACGAGTCTCATAAGTTGGATCAGTTATTGATGCTTCATTAATAAAATTTGCATTCAACGGACTTGATCGTTGATGTATAAGTTTCAAACTATTTTCATGAATTTTTTGCTGATTTGCAAGTTCATTTAGTGAATGAGTTAAAGAATTTTCAATATTAACCTCTGAATTATGTCTTGAATATTGTGGATGATCTTGGAGGTTAATATCATTGTGATTATCATAACGATTGTTAATTATGGCGCTTTCACTAATATATTGATGATTTATTAAATTATTTTCCTCTGGAATTGGTTTTGTTTGCTTCTTTGACGGTGGCCTTCTTAAATTGTTTAAACGTTGATTATGAATATTTACCTGTCCCTTATTACTAGGTGCAGTATACAATTCTGAATCTTGTTCCTGATTTTCCTTTATAAGCATATCTTCTTGAAGAAATCTTTGATTAAAGTCAGTAATCTGCTGCTGAAGTTGTTGATGATCGTCTAGATTCTGATAGTTCCGTTGAATATTGTTAATATTATAATTATTGGTTGGTTCATTACGTTTATTGATTATATCGCCTTCATTATTATATAAATGATTCCTTAAATTATCTTCTGGTTTTGTTGGTTTCTTTGGGGGTGGGTCTATTGGCTTGTTCAATCTTTGATTTTGATTATTATCCTGTCCCTTATTACTAGGTCCAGTATACAATTCTGAATCATGTTCCTGATTTTCCTTTATAAGCATATCTTCTTGAAGAAATCTTTGATTAAAGTCAGTAATCTGTTGCTGAAGTAGTTGATGATCATCTAGATTCTGATAGTTCCGTTGAATATTGTTAAGATTATAATTATTGGTTTGACCATTAAGTTCATGAAAAACATCTTCTAAAGTATGTAAGTCAGTGTTGTATTGATCATTTTGAAGATTTCGCTGTTTGTTTGGCAAGCGATGAAGATCCTCTTGGTCCTTAATGCGCATAGCATCTTGAAGGAATCTCTGATTAAAGTCGGTAATCTGTTGCTGAAGTTGTTGATGATCGTCTAGATTCTGATAGTTCCGTTGAATATTGTTAAGATTATAATTATTGATTTGACCATTAAGTTCATGAAAAGCATCTTCTAAAGTATGTAAGTCAGTGTTGTATTGATCATTTTGAAGATTTCGCTGTTTGTTTGGCAAGCGATGAAGATCCTCTTGGTCCTTAATGCGCATATCATCTTGAAGGAATCTCTGATTAAAGTCAGTAATCTGTTGCTGAAGTTGTTGATGATCATCTAGATTCTGATAGTTACGTTGAATATTGTTAATATTATAATTATTAGTTGGCTGAACGTCATTTGCAAGAAGTCGGTTCTTCTGTTTTGGATCCTTCGAATTTGTAGGCTTATTTTGATTGTTATTATCACTATGATTTACCTCCAAATTATTATGAGGCTCCTTCTTTCCTGCCAAATTTTGTTGATTATTTCCAACCAGACCAACTAGAATTGGGATATGCCTATCTTTATTGCTTAGCTGATCCCCTCCTTCCTTAATACGCATATCGTCTTGAAGAAATTTCTGATTAAAGCCAGTAATCTGTAGCTGAAGTTGCTGATGATCATCTAAGTTTTGATTAATTCTTTGAACGTTGTTGATGTTATAATTATTAGTTTGTTGACCAAGTTGATTGTATTCTTTTGGACTTTCTTTGATATGATCTTCATCAATTGTATGAAATCGGTTGTTCTGATTAAGATTCTTCAAATTTGCAGGATCGTTATTAACACTGTGACTCACATACAGATTATAGTGAGGTTCCTGGTTCCTCCCCAAATTTTGCTGATTGTTTCCAACTAAATTGATTAAAACTGGGAAGTGCTTATATTTATCTTTATGGAGGAGTAGGTCTTCTTGTAGGTATCGTTTGTTGTAGTCTGTAATTTGATTCTGAAGTTGAATATGGTCTTGCAAAGTTTGTTGATCAATTTGTTGAGGATTACTTCCTTTCAATGTACCGTCATATTGATTAAGTCCTAGTTGATGATTTCCTAACTGATCCTGATGGTTTTCCGGCTTTCCTTGATATAGTTGTTGATTTTTATTACCTTCATTCAACTCCAAATTATAATTATTCAGATTATTTACAGAATTTTGTTGCAGAATACGTTGATTGTTTAGAATCAATTTCTTAATTTGCTTGGGAACATGTTGATATTTATTATTATCCAGAAGTAAATCTTCCTTCATGTAATCTTGATTATAATCAGAAATTTCTTGACGCTGAAGGTTATCATGATCTTCTAAAATTTGTTGCTGGTATTTATTATCATCCAAACCATCAATTTGATAGTTATCACTTTCTAATTGTTCTTGAAGGAGGTTTTGGGTTTGATTGTTATTTTGATTCAACTCCAAATTGTAATGATTCTCATCATTACCTACATCTTGTTTAAGATCTCGTTGATTGGTTAAAATAAGATTCTTAAGTTGTACGGGAACATCCTCATATTTATCATTATTTATTAGTAATTCTTGTTGGAAATATTGTCTGTTAAAATCGGAGATTTGATTCTGAAGTTGTTTTTGTTGTGCCGCAGCTTTTTCTAGAGAATTACTGTTTGGTAGATTATTTAGTTGTTGGTTTACTATATGCTGTTCATTATTTTGTTGATATTGCAACTCATTTTGCAAATAATGTTCAAGGTTTTCTAAGCGTTCTTTATTGATATTTTCAATATTGGTACCAGGACCATGATTCAATTCCAAATTGTAATGATTCTGGTTACTTCCTGAACCTTGCTGAAGATCTCGTTGATTAGTTAAAATCAAATTTCTGATTTGCATTGGGACATCATTATATTTATCATCATTCAAAAGTAATTCTTGTTGGAAGTATTGACGATTGAAATCAGAGATTTGGTGCTGAAGTTGTTTATGATCTTCCAAATTTTGCGGTTCTCCGTGTGGGTTACTACTCAGAGTTTCAATTTGAAGATTACTAACTTGCTGATTGTTTGAAAGTTGTCGATTATTTCCTGTATATGGTTTTTGTCTTTGTTGTAGTTGTTGTTGTTGAAGATTTTGTAATTGTTGTTCTTGATTTGCTAAATGCTGATTTTGCTGATGATTTAATAATTGCTGCAGTTGATGTTGAAGATTTTCTAGATTGTGTTGCTGATTTTGTTGTTGTTGAAGATTTTGTAAATGTTCTGGTGGTTTATTTTGTGATAGTTGTTGATGATTTTGTGAAAGTTGTTGAGGACTAAGTAACTGTTGCAGATTTTGTAATTGTTGCTCATTTCCTAAATAGTGTTCCTGATTTTGTTGATGTAGTTGGAGGTAATATCCAAGATTATTATCGATAGGTACATTTTCAATATTTAAATAAATATTAGGCCCATCATCTACATCATCATATCGTTCATTAAGAACTTCAATTTCATAAATATGTCTTTGGTGATGAGGATTGTGTCCATTGCTCACATAAGATTCAATTTGATTGGTTAGCAAACTATTTTCAAGGGGCGATTGATGATTACCTCCATAATGCGGATCATCAGAGCCTCCAAGTTCCGGTGTCAACTTAATATGTTCTATATTAAATTGTTGATTTTCCTCATTTACACCTGGCTGTTGTAGATTCTGGAGGCTGTAGTCATTATTTTCCAATTTATTTTGATTATTTCGTCGATGCTTCCCAATTGTATCATGTAGAAGCTTCTGAATAAATCCTCGTATACCAGGTTTTTGATCATTTCCATAACCTTCTTGATTATTTGACGAACAATCACGTAGCAAGCAAATCAACACAATTACAGACACAAATTTGATTGTCCCCATTATTCTGGGGATGTTTAATTGCGGCCAAAGTCCAATTAAAATGTGTGTACTTTGTAGATCACAAATGACCACTGATGTTTATGTCGAACTTAATTAATTTATATTATTTTCATGTGGACGAAGTTAAATTCAATTCAAATAAATTTATTTATTGGTACATGACTATCCTGGTATATCCTCGTTCAAATATAAGTAGTCTGTGTGTATTTTCCGTAATTTAATTTCAACAGACAAGTCATTATTTGATATGGGTGTGTACCAGGATAATATTGAGAACCGAATGTTGAAAATAAAATCTTTAACTTGTCCATGGTAATCAATAGTAAAATTAAATCTTAATTTTATATTCAGATACAATATTATTTTTAAATAGATTATCACAGATATGTCATAATATTTAGGTTACTTCTTTTTAAACATGGAAATTTTAGGGCTTGTGAAACTCAAAATGTTGTCCCTTATTTAATTTCAAATATCAGTCAATTCTCTATAACTATTCCTCTTAAGTTTGAGACTTTATATAAATATTTATGGTTCTCAGCCGAAGGTAGAACAACAAAATGTTTTCCTTTTTCATTTCTTGTAACTTTGTAAACAAACTTCTAAAGTCCGTTTTACACAATTTGATCAAAGTTGTATGGCGAAGTTTAATTTATAGTAGATTAATGCATGCAAATTTGTATAATTTTTATCGTTTTATCATGCAATAAACATGATGAAACTGAGAGTGTGTTAATTTATGATACGCAGAGAATGTTTTCAAGTGACTATGTATCTGGTTATATTTGTAAAATTTTGAAATAATCGAATTTAATTAAATTTTCTGATATCTAGATTTCCAAAGCGGTTAAATTTGAAAAATAATTTCGAGTTGTTATGAAAGCCAACATAAAGTATTCATACATGGTTTTGTTTATAGGAAATTTCCGGTATTATTTTACAAAAACTTGTTTTTATTACGAATTAATATAGGTTACAATTAACATTAATCCTAAGAATAAATAATGTCAAAACATATTGATGTAAGAGTATTTGTAGTTGTATAAAAGGATATGGTCCGTTTATATCTGCATCACTTGAATCCATCGAAGTCTCAGCATCAAAACAAGCTATCATGAAGCTCAGCATCATCTTTGTCATCTGCCTTTTGATCTGTATCAATAGACCTTGCGCTACATACAGAATATATACCTATATTCCCGATATACATGTGGATACTCTGGAGGAACATGCAAACAACCATTATCGGGAGTCCGTCAAGCACTACGTAAATACGCAGACTGGAAATGGTTTTCCCTTGATAAACATAAAAGGCTTGAATAATTTGCAGCTTCCTGGAATATTTCATTATCTATCCAATATGTTTTAAAATATTGTAAGCTATGTAAAAGCAAACAATAATTTTATACGTTTTATAGTAAAAAATTCCACAAATATTACGTATTTACTTATATACGACTATTTACATGTGATTCGGAAATATTTGTTAATAAAATAACAAAAAAAAAAGTGTTCGCAAGGGTATATATGTACGTGAACAGAATAATCCGGTGCATTTCAAAATCAGTTAATATTACAACAAGAATTACCATCATGAAGTTATGTTTTCTTCTGTTAATGTGTCTTCTAGTGGTATTTTGGAACGTTGAAACATGTACAGCTAAGAGTACAGATAACCAGAGTACCACTGGTGGTTTGGGAGACATTGAAGCATATTTGAAGAAGGCCTTGGCAAGCATTCAGAAGGCAACAGAGAAGATTGGCCAGACTATAAGCGATTTGTTGAACAGTATTATAAAAAGGCCGAAGAATACTACACCAACTCCTAAGCCTACGTCTCATCAAAATAATATATTCCCTCCTATGTTTTGACCTAATTAAATTGGTTCGATAGTAATATTGCTTGTGAATGCGTATTTAATTGTTCTTTATTAGACGATTATTATATATTATTGATAAATGAATTAGTATTTGTAATTAAAGAGATATAAAGTAAAAATCATCATTTCTTAACGAAGAGACACGCCAAAGGGAAGTAATAAAAAGATAAGTGTGCTTTTGATCACATGACTGGAGTTAAATTAAATATATCAATGATTACTGTGATTGATTTTAAGGTGGGGGGTATTAGGCATATGATATGAGAATGATACATATTATTGGGATGAAGCTTAGAAGATCCTATAAATGAGATAACATTTAATTGCTGATAAATGTCCACTTCTGTGGTTCGAGTGTTTTTACGTTTAAATTTCGTAATACAATCAAAATTCGGCATGTCCATTATCAATATCTTCTGGCACTATTAGCAGAACCTCAATGCTGGTAATTCGAGATAGAGTTACATAAATAAACATAAATTAATTAGAGAATGAGTCATTTGATATTCATAAACTACTTCATTTGATGTTACAACTTGAGAGTAATGACATGTCATAGCACATCCTGATACTAAATACAAATGATTTCGCATTAGGCAACCGAGTCGTGTTGACTCCTTGTCGCGCATGCGCAGCGCTTTCGCGAATGTATGCTAAGTGCTACATAGTTTTTTTTTAATATCTCAAAGGGTAAAAGCAGACGAATAAACGTTTGACTTCTATAATGAATAGACTTTGCTCACTGTGCAAATATAACTTTCCTGTATCTATCAAATTCACTTTGATATTTTTGACATTATTTTGCCATACTTGGGATCGAAAATTATAAGTATATTTACTTATTTTCGACTATTTGTTTAAATAATTTAAATAGCTTTTGTTTTACAAAATAAAATATTGTTCATATAAATAAATGCCCAAAAACTCATTTTTTTGATGAGTATAAATGCTCGGGGACCGAATTATCTGAGACATTTGAAATTAACGTTTAGTTGCTATATCATATATGTCATAAAATTTAGTTGCTCCAACTACAATGAAGCTGAATCTTGCTCTGGTGATATGCGTTTTGGTGATCTTCAATTTGCAATCTTGCTCTGCGGCAACCAACGCTAATGGTGGTTTGGGCGATCTAGGCGATTACTTGACGAATCTTTTGGAAAGCATTCAAAAGACAACGGAAACGATTGGCCAAAGTATAAGCAGTTTGTTGACATCCATCTTCACGTTTCCAAAACCACCAAGTCATTCGTAATTGGCGAAACAAAGCATAGCTTTTGTAATTACTAATGTTTTAAATAAATTAATATATAGTATAGACGAAAGTTTGAAATATATCCTTATTTCTGGTCAAAGTTTTATTGCATTTCTCCTGTTGTGCAATATACACATTCGACTTTGTTTAAGAAATGTCACACATATCCGACTGATGTTCAAATCCGGTCTGGTAGAATACGTGGCAAGACAGTACTGAAATCTATGCATAGTTCAAAAAATTTGAACATTACGATTTGAAAACCTGTAATTTTTGTCAGAAAACATACTGACGCCAGAAAACAAAATCTACTCAATGGGTAGCATTCCATGTAAGAAAATCCATTTTCTTATTGCGACCTGCGAAGTTGATCAAAGTAATTACTTTGATTTGGGACTGTTCATAGGCGATATAATAAAAAGTGTAAGAATTCAATAAATACATAAATTATAAAGTAAAAGACGCTGCAATAAATATATACAAATATGTTACAATATAGTGATAATGTATTAACTTTGGAATCAATAGAATCAGCACTTCGACATGATTCAATTAATGAAATTAAAAAAAGAAATTAGTTCAATTTGCGAGTAATTTCACTTTGCGAGGGCAAGGTATAATGTGTAAATTGCAAACCCAAAAAGTGGTTGCCCAGTAGTTAACTATTCCCAACATGTTGCTCGGAATTTATGATCTTAAAGTGTCAAGTTTTGGGTATACCACTTGAGATTAAAGAGAAATAGTAGAGATGGTTATATATGTTTATTTCATTTCTATTTTTAACGATTTTGATTACCTAGTATTCGTACAATCTTTCGCCCCCACACAATGAGAAATCGAAGGGAAATTTGAAATGTATTTGAAGTATATCTTCTAAATGCGCGCTTGAAGAACAATTCACACTATCAGAAAGCAATGGTAGTAGACATACCAAATTTTGATTGAATTGTGAAATATCAATTTTCAAAATGTTTGATCCGCAAGAGCAACAATTGTGAAAGGAAATAATGTCACAAATATAGTAACTACTAATCTTCAATACAAAACATCTTATTTCTCAAACCATAAGCATCTATCTTCTCGGTCAGCAAAATAAATCATTGATTAATCAATGTTTAATCAATAAATTCACACTGAAATCACGCTCTTAATTCACATTAATTAAAAATTCAGGCACACTGAATTCACATTAATAAATCCACACCGACAAAAAATCACAACTCAACAATCGCAATGCGCATCCCAAAAAAACAACACAGACATAAGACACGACTGACAACTTCAATTCACATCACTCCCACACTACAAGAAAGCACATCAACAACACACCAATAACAACAACATCACATTACCAATAAGAAATCTCATTAACATGTAACATGTACAAAAACAATAAACATATGTATTCCAGGCTGAAGGTCGGTGGTCAGGTCTCCGCACCGAATACAAAAATTTAAAATTAATTGTATATTTCAGGGATAATACGTGATTATGGTGACATTCCATAAAATTTCGGTTCTCTATCTTTTATAAGATACCTTTTACAAATTGCACAATTTATCTTAATTTCAACGCTTTTTTATACAAAAAAAATGCCATAAATACAAAAGGTGTACTTATTATCAACTATTTGCATATTTTGAAATATTATATTTCACTAAATATAATATTGCCTTTATTAATAAAATAATATAAAGTTAATAATATGAAGGCTATAAATGTTCGCGAACCGAAATAATCTGATACAATTCAAATTCAGTTACGAGCATTTACAATTGATCTGTTGAACAAGTTACAATTGAATTGTCACCATGAAGTTATATTTTGCTTTGCTGCTGTGCCTTCTCGTGGTTTTGCATTTGGAATCATGCTCGGCGAGGACTACTACTACTACTGGCAGTACGCCTGGTGGTTTGGGCGATTTGGAAGCATATTTGAAGAAAGTCTTGGAGAGCATTCAAAAAGCCACGGAGACCATAGGCCACACTATAAGTGATTTGTTGAACGATCTCATCCCGAAGCCACCATCCAGTTCCTAAACCAACAATAAACTGATGTCATTTCTGCCAAAAATAAATTACCGATGTAGATTAGAAATATATTTTGATATATCTTTTAATTTAATGTATTTGCTTTTTGATATTTTGTATTTTTTTGATTCCGATGTTCAATAAAATATAATCAAATCAAATAGATTGCTGTATTGCTTCAATTGGTACAACTTAACCAAACAATCTTTTAAGTTTTGTTATATATAAATTGGTAACCTAAATCGACAGTTGAATTCGTTACTCAGGAATTAGCTATCATGAAATATGTTTTTAGAGAGAAATGTGTGAAAATTACACATTAAATGTTGGTCCAAATACTCTGAGATTGCCTATGTTGCATTGAAGAAAAAAAAATGTATTAATATTATTTCAATAAAAAAAGTTGGTATAAAATATAAAAAGAGTCGTGCATGTTGGAACTCATTTTCTGAAGCAATTAGGCGGCCGACAAATTGCATTTCAAAGGATCTGGCCCACTCAGACATTGGCGCAACCACTAGATACCACCAAAGCGTCACACCTAATAGTCCTCCTACATTATATTCTCCAAATACCCCATCCTGATTGTTACCTTTGTACCTAACGTTCGCCGTTTTTCATTTAAGTGACTTAATTTCTCGAATATTCAATATAAAAGGAAACATGTCCGCCTTAGGTATCAGAAGAATAGAGAAGTAGAGGTACAACTCATTTGTTTGGAGTAGTGGTACGGAGGACAAATGTGATTATTTGTTTAGTGGGGACCAATGAGAGCATTTCAAAACAAGCGCGTTAGTCCGCAGTTGCCTAATCCCTATAACGACAGCATTCATCTAATGTATACCTAGACTACCCCTTCCTTACTCTGTTCTCCCAATACTTAATCCCGAATTTTACTACAACTTCATTCCTGCCATAACACTATAGCAGCTCATATTAAACCTTCGCATGTTCTGTTCTCCTAATACTTCATTCCGAATTTTACCATTTGAATAGTCACAAAAATCACTATCTTCGTGAGATCACATTTTCGACAATGAGCACCAGGAGAACAGAAGAATGAAGAAGTACATCTCAATTGCTTGAAGCAGTTGAAAAGACGACTACTGAGAACACCACAAAACTAGTGCAACCCTAGTAACTTAATAGCGGCAACAACTTCATTCCACCAATAACAACACAGCTCGAACTACTCGTCGCATGTTCTGTTCTTCTAATACTCTATTCCAAAATTTAGAATTTGAGCATTCGCGATGTCTCATTTAAAACACAGTTTTGAAACCCGAAAGGTATATTATTGGCATTTTGTGGCAGAAGAATAGATAAATCATTTTCTTTGAGCAGTTGGGTCAAAGCATCATTCCATTAATTATAACACACCACGTACTACACCATATTTCTTTTCTGCTCGTAATAGTACATCCCATTATACTACAGTAACTTTCGATATTTCTCTATTGAATCCTTCAATTTTTTGATGAATCTACAAAAATGGCATTTTTGTCGGCATTAGCCTAGACTAGGAGAAATAAAATAAAAGGAGGATTGCCTAACAATGGCAATCGCCTTATTTTTCAATTTCTTTGGTTTAGAGAATGAAACTTTCTGGCATATTTCGTTTCGCAGGTTTTTCCTTTACAAGTTTTCATTATATTTCATTATTAAAAAATAATAATTTATACATATATTTTACTATTTACATGTTATTTCGAAATATTCGTCTGTTTCGTTTAATATAATATTGTCGTTATTAATAAAATAACAAAATGCTGTTCATAAATTGTATAAATGTCTGTGAAATTATAAAAAAAACGTTCATTATACTAGATACACTACAAGCATAGTTATCGTTATGAAGTTTCACTTTGCATTCGTGGTCTGCATCTTGTTTGCCTTAACTTTTGAGTTATGTTCCTCAAGAAATACAGACCAGAACCCTAAAGCTACCACTGGTGATGGTGGGGGCCCATTCGACAATTTACCAGAACCATTTAAGTCAATCTTCCAAAAATTTGAAACGGCAGCCGAAGAAATACAGAAAGCCTTAAGCAACTTGTTCTCCAGTCTCTTCCAACCACCCCCAAAGGTTGCCACACCTACTCCAAAACCAACAAATGGACCAAACCACTTCTTCTTAAATTAAGTAAAGCAATGTATAGTGAAGTAAATTATGTAGAGTAGCAACAAATGTTTAATTTTATTTTGAAGTTGTTTTATAAAGTTGTGTAATTTATTGTAGTACAATTAAAAGAGTTTCTATGTTTTTATGTTATATTCTTGAAATATAAAAACCTTTAGTTATGTAAAACTAATTACAGAGAACACATTTAAAGCATTTGAAATCAACATAGACTGTAAATTATGGAGACTAGCCACAAATACTTATTTTTATTTTGCGTTCGTTTTATAAAATTATGAAATGAATTGGAGTACAATTTATGACTTGTGTATTCTATGTTGTATTCTTGAAATACAACAATGTCAAACGAATAACAGAGAACTCATTTAAAGCAGTTGATACAAATTTCGAAATAACGACGCTAAATTCGGGTTGCCCATACGTGAGAGTTGATGAAGAATTTCAACTTGATTTTCGTCCAGGACTTCACTTAATCCTTCCTGCGTGCTAACTGATTGCGAGTACACTGCAGCAGGTCTCACAATAACAGGATGCAGAAGGAACACCAAGGAAAAAATCCCCATTAAGATGTAGAACTTCATCTTGTTTCTTGAAATTAGTGACTATAATTCGTCAAGCACGTAAATCAACTAATGAGAATCCTAAATATATTTTCTCCCAATTTATACCTTCAATTTTATGATATAATTTTAAAACCGAATAAAGTCTTTCGTTCCATAAACTTGTTTCATAAGTAATAATCATCTTTTAGTGCTAAGAAATCTGTACGACCCTTTTATGGGGTTGTGTAAAATAGTTGTAAAATTATGAAAGGATTAATTACTCAAATAAGATGCTATTTTATCTTTATTTATGTTAATTTATGTTTGTATGAATTTATAAATATTTTCGGCGTCAGATAAGATTCGAGACTGGAGTTATTAAAGTTGTATGTGTTAATATTTTAGTATTTGAGTTGATGAAACGTCTCGGGATGTTTCACAAAATCAATTAAAGAAGTTTGAGTTGATATTGCAACTGGAAATGCCATAGTTTATGTTTTACCTTAAATTTTGTACTTAATGTTGATATATGCAAATTCCAACTACATGGTATCGAATTTACGTTTGCCGTACATTTTTTTACGCTTATTTCTTTACTTGTCATTTAATGAAGCAGCACTAGGACTGTATAAGTTATACGATATATCAACAATAAATCTGACTATTTAGTCAGACAAAATTGAACTTTAATAAAATTGTTTAAAGCTGTTTACCAATCTTAATGAAATATGTTAAAAATTGCGAAGGTCAACACAATTTTTATGAAGATTCTCTAGAATTACTATGACACTGATTGGAATTTAGTGACAGATGTGTATTTATAGCTCAAGTCTTTGGCGGGTTTAATTGTTTTTTCCTAGATGAGCAACAATTAACTCAAGAACTCTTTACGGATTTGGAAACAGTCCAACCGTTAGGGAAGTTAATCTATTCCTAGGTGATAAGGGAAATAATATCGTAGGATATGACAGTCGAACCCTTGTGGTTTCCTAGGAGACATCTTGGAGGTGTCCAATTTGAATATTTAATTATTTGAATCGAACTTGTCCCTGGAATTTAGAAAACAAGTCTCGCACGGTCATTATTGGATGAAATGTGCTCTACTTAACTGGGTATTCAGGCAGGTTTTCATGTAATATTTCTAAATCGAACTCAATTGTGAACATAAGTCTAGAGTCTTAGAGTTTAGAATGGATTTCTTCACCTATTTAAGTTATTTCCCGTGAAGATTCACCGGAAGCTCGCTTAACGTGGCTTGAATTGGTTCAGGGCTTTTGCTCAGGGGCGATCGGTAATTCCATAAATAAGTGAGTGGAAGACCTCCAGTGCCGGAACTGATTGCCCAGAAGATCAACAGTGAGCTGTTCTAAGACCGGAGAATCACTGTGCGGGAACACATTACTGAACCTTCCCACCGCACAATAGAAAGAATACGCTGCCTCAAGGGGTGGGCGGGAAACTTCTTTGAACATGAAGGTGTTGTGGAACTCCGTCTTTACAGGTGTATGAAAAAAATAAAGTCCATGAAAAAATTATCAAATACTTTCACCGATATAGGTTTACATACCTTAGTAATAATAAACATTTCTTCCTATTTGTAAAAAAATGGGAACCTTAATTTTCGTGCAACACTCGTTTTATATACCTATTTTTTTAACACAATTTCCCTAAACTGACTATTAGAACTATGTGTATACTTAATTTGCTGAGATTTATTTTTGAAAATTAATAATAATCTTATTATCGCGGAAATTAAGTAAAATAACAATGAAAAGTTGCGGAAATGATTAATACAAACTTTTATCACCGCTAATCGCTAGTGGCAGGCGTTGTCGTTAAGTAAAGCGCGATTAAGGGTCGCCCCCATACTTGTCGTTTTTATACTTAGCAATTAACATATCACAGCACGTTGCACCTTGCATACAACCTTGTGTAACGTGCTAATACCCGCTAAACTACGACTGTATCTTTATGCCTTTCTCCGGACGCCTCCACCAACTTACCTATGCACATACACTTAGACTAATAAAAAGCAAAAAAAAAACATTCCCAGGAAATATATTCCTTATGATAAGGCACTGTAAGAGCCTCGAGGATATATCCGCTCTGCTGGTGTATTAATTACGCTAAATTATAAATGCAATATCGCGACAGTTGTGCATGTCTAGCGAGTGGCATACCGACATGAACCCTGCTTTTGTTGCCGGCGAGAGCTTGACGGCGTTTGCATTTCGCGGTAAAAAAAAGGTTTTAGCAACAGAGAGATTGCGGGGAGATATACCAAGCCCTTTATTATTCCGTAAAGCGTTTCGTTGAGGGCAACGCAATCATTGCATGTCGCTGGCTTCGCCACCGCCGCCGTCGCCACCACCAGCGCGCATTTGAGCACATGGAGCGCTGTAATTTACATCGGCTAACAACCTCATTATATGCTTAGTTTTCCATGTTTGCAATTTATTCAATGCCGTAATTTTATCTTCTATCGGATGGACGCTGCCGTCGGCGGCGGTATCACTGCGAAATAGATAACGTTACATATTCATGAGCGGAATACGGGCGAGCGGGCAGTCGCGGTTCGGCTGTAATTATGCGATATCGATCTGGCAAGAGGGTAATGAACAATGTTGTATTACTCGTTCGTAATTTGCATTGCTGATGCTTATATTGATGGAACGTTTATACTTAATCTTGTCCTAGGAATTGCGTTTCAATTGTTAATGTCTTAATGATGCTATTCTACTTTTCCTGGTCACTTCCTTTAGTTTATGAAAATAATCATTCTTATTAATTTGTAGTGATTTCAAAGAAGTTATTGTTTTATATAAGTTACATAGTTTACATTTACAGTTCATTCAAATTCTATTTAAATAAGAATTCTCTTCTTACAGCTTCTTCGGTGTATTTTCTCAACCTACTGCAACTCACATACATAAAATACACGCTTGAAGAAATATTAAATGTTTGCGAATGAAGAGAATCAGTGTTGCAGGGCTTTATCTGTAGGATCTCGTGGGTCCCGCCGTTTTCCGATTGAATCACAGCCGAAGTTTCACACAGAGTACTTTATAGCGAGGGGTGTGCATACGCCCCCTGTAACGGGATAAAATCATATATTGCAGCGATAGCAATTTTTTTCTTATTGACTCTACTTGCGTTGGTGGTGGAGGCGCGCAACGCTGCGTTGGTGGAAACGCTAGGCAACCACCCGAGCCGTCGTCTCTGTACGCGAGCTTCGTTTACCCAACCGAGAGCCAAGCAGAGTGGTATAAACTTGGGCCATGCTTCGGTTCGGAGGGACTTTAGAGGATCTCACTTCCAAATTGAACAAGGGATTTGCGAAGACGATGCAGTCCTCTACGGCTTCGATTCCGCCAAAGCACTGATCAACTTGTTTATTTTTATTATTTCTATCTCGCACCCTTGCAAAATTTCAACATTACGTGTAATAATTACTAAGGAAAATACTTCAAAAATGTTTCCCCTCTCTCGCTTACTCTGCCCTCTGTAGCTTCTCAACCCTCGGTAGCATCGGAAGGTATTTTCAATCTTCCCAGCCCTTCAGACTTAGAGGTTCTATTGATTAACTTACTTTCTATGGTATGAGACAGACCATTAAGTCGTTGGCTGAAAGAAGGCTGGAGTGTCGGAACGCAAGTCTTGGGTTTTGGTTTACCTCAAGACACCCGACGCCCGGAGTATTGAAAACATTGGAAAATACGGCGCACGAGTTGGAAAAACGCCGGCGAAGTTGGACGCGTTCGTTTGGCGCTCAGCAAATTAAACTTCTACGCGCTTTTAATGAAGTGTTTGGTTACATTTTATACATACACTCGTTGCGGTGGCACAACGCAATGGCCGGAGCCGACTTCTTACAGCACGAAACAGAAAAGTTTGCGAATCAAACACTGAGGGGCTCGGCGAAATTATATTATTTCAGAAAATACCTGCATGTTTTTCCACGTTGTACAAACTCGGCGCCAAATTGGTATTTTATTTATTTTCTTTTATATAATAAAATTCGCAATTTATTGTCATCGAGTATAGAAAGTCAAGTGTAATAAATTAAACGATAACATTTTCAGGTGCTTTCTCCCGCCGAACACAGCGAAATTAATTAAATTTGACTTAAAGTCAATCTGATCAAAACCTGTCAACTCTGTTTGGGATAATCCATGTTCTTCGCCTCTTGTGCGAGGGTAATATCTGTTGTATGCTTCCTATTGGTCCGGTTGTTTGTCTCCCAGAGGGCTTCCCCTAATTACAAAACGGGGACATTGGGAGAGGGCGAGTGGGTCAACCTGACGCGCGCATCTCACCTCGCGCCCGGTGCCACCATCCCTTACATTGTTGAATAACACATCAGTAGAGCATAATATCCTTGTTGTCACACCAACCGGAACATCTTAGTGTTACGGATATAATTATATTAGCAGGAGTAAATTAAGCTTTATAGATATACATTCAGATCATCATTATTAAGTAGATTTCAGATCCAATCATATATTATGCATGTTCTATAGCATATAATCTAATAAAAGCTCTTATTAATTAAATCATATTAAAGGCAAACAGCTGGGCACGATGTGCGAGAATCCTTATCCGATAATCAGCGTCGACTATGCGCTGACATGTTTACAGAGGACTGGTTTGTTGGAGCGCTTTGTGGAAAGCAGAAATCTAGAAATCCTTGTCGTGGAAAATTCCACACAGCGCTAGATTTTACATAGTGGAAGTTTCGTACATAAATTTTTCTATGGAAAATATACTTGGTTAAATTAAAAACATATTTAGCTTAATGAATATAGCAAAAAAGTATGAAAAATTAAGGTACTAAATCCGATTAACATGGCTTAATTTGAATATTTTAATGCTTTCACACTTTTCGGTCACTATTTTGAGTTACGCTGTAGATTTGAGGAGAGGTTATAGGAAACGGTCGGAGGCGTTTTTACCACTCGCGACCCTCCGTCAACCCTAGGAGGTTTATCTGTGTTTACCATCTTTTTAGTCGTTATAAATTACTCAAACTTCTTTCAACACTTCAGTTTTTTTAATGCTTAAGGACTGAAGTTAATCTAATACTTATAGATATCAGCTTTAGATTGCTTTCAATTTCAAGAAAATTTGCAATGTAATTTTATTGTATTTTGTGTGAGGATATTTCAGGGAGATTGGTTTTTCAATTCCTGGAATGCAAAGTCACATATGGCTAAACTCTGCAGGAAAAAATCCCAAATTAATATATACAGCACTTCATTTGCACTCCATGAAACCAAATAGTGCATCATCAGTTCAATCATCAACAGTTCAATTGAGAAAATGGATGAAAATTTTTAAAAAGGAACACATATCTGTGGTGCCACTGTAAAAGAAAATTTTGATCTTAATTTTCGTTTTACATTGGTTCCAAAGACACGTGTCGAAATGAATAAAATCAACTTTTGTCAGAAATCTAATTTTAAAAGTGGTCGAATCATCGATAATCAAACTGGAAGGTGATTCATTCGAAATGATTATGAGGGTGGAGCTGCTCAAAGCGCTGGAAACGCATATGCGGGAGATTTGGCGATAGGACAGACCTCAGCACTGTAAGACGCGAACCGTTCGAATATAATTTACGAAATTGGTGGAAACCACCCGGGGAATTATACAAACGCGCCGGATTGTAATGAGTCCAGAGCAGCATGCACGATAGAAGCGAATCCGGATAGAGATGCGCACTTTCCAAAACCCTTTGCCATCCCGCGTAGAACCGACGCACGTCTTCCGCGGAAACCACTCCACCTCTTGTGGCGCCATCCGCAGCCGCATTCTCTGTAAATTCATACATACACCCTGTTCATATTCGCACTGGGCGCAATTTTCAATGCACGTCGAGCGATCATTAATTAAATTCGCGTCCAATTGCGGTAATTTTATGCGCACTCCTACTAATTCCCAATGCTAATTGGAATCGGGAAAGTGTTTGAAACATTGAAACTAGTTTATTTAACTCGGTTGTGAGACAGTTTCGCATTCGCGATCGCGCAGAGAGAGAGAGAGAGAGAGTTATCCAGTTTTCCGGTGGAGCAGCTAGTTAAAATTGCGGTTGAGGCCACTACAACAAAGCGACTTAAGTAACTCTGACTGAGGCAGAATGTGTGTTTGGGTGGGTGAGGGAAGGAGGAAAGCGAAGTGGGTATCTGGCTGTGACGGCTTCAAGGTTGTTCGTCGACGAACTACGGCTAAACTTGTGAGAGTTCGAGCCGGAGCTTCTGGTTGACGGGAGGAACACTTTGATGACTTTTCCGAACAGCCATTATCCGAGCCGATCTCTTGCCAGGGCCTTGTTATTACCGCATGTGAGCGCTATGCATGCATGACTGAAACCAATATAATTTATGCCCGTCGCAATCGATTAATTGCTTTATCTCCTCAAATTACAAACTTGCTGAAGTACTTTGTGCACTCTGTCGAAAACACGCCGATGGCAGTGTCAGAGATTCTATCTATTCTCAACTTACAATTAATTTGGCTTCTAAACAGTAAAATTAAGATTAAGTGGTCTTAAAATGACGGTCCTAAGTCCACCCTCACTCTTTCGAAGGTCCCTACGCTGCACCTAAAGCACAATAAAGGTGGGAATTGTTGTCAATGCTTTCAGAAATATCCAACAAGTAAGGAAAACTTTAATAAAGCTATTTTATTTGGTCAACTCTAGTAATAACTAAATTATATTAAGTAAATATATGAAACAAGACCATTCGATGAAATTCATCTTGTTGCAAAGAAAATAAAATTGGCTAGCTTCGTATTTTGTTTCTAAAATAATTACCCTTGTTTGCTTTGCAAGTGCTCCAAATTAATTAATTGCATAAAGAATGCGATCGTTGGGTATGCAAACCCGCGTGTGCAACAGCACTCATGTAATAGAATAATATGTGTCATCAACACGGCCCGCGGCGCGTAGATTTTCATCATCAAGTACACATATCCACCGTATATACACAAGCGCATATGGCGGGCTATCGCTGGAGGCGCGGGGGGCGGCGACAAATCGCATGTCAGCGCACGAGTGCCTCGCATGACATGCATGGGGACAGCACGATGATGAGTTGTCATCGTTTCGGTTGCGGCCCTCCAAACCACATACAAACGCGTATACTTGTACCCGCGCAAACATGCAGCCCTCGCACATGGTGGAGGCGCCGGTTACGTTCTTCCCAACTGTCTTTTATTCACATACGTTCTGTTTATCACTGATCTGTATGTGTGCTCGCTCCGAACATGCGTGCACGTGTGCGTTTAGTGTTTGCCCACGTATTTAGCGACAATTACCAAAGACTGGCATGCTGTAGAGATTGTTTAATGACAATGGACGCGCGTGATTTATTTGTGTACGTCCATCGTGCATCTCTGCATGTAATGGTGCATGTCGACGGGAGAGCGGCGCTGAAATATACGGCGAATTCAATTAAAACTGAAGCATCATAACGCTCGGGAGATTTACTGAATAACCGAATACTAATTAAATTCTGCGCGTGGCTGTGTTGTTAGGGTGTTGCGGGAGTGAGAAGCGAATATCGCGACCGTATGTGATTGAGAGACTTTGCCTTTATACCCCAGCCACGTGTTATTGTTTTCGATTTCTATGTGTAGCTAATTTTGTGGAAGCAATATGCTAGATTGCGGTGGGATTGTAATTCTAACTCATATATAATTCACAATCAAATAGCGTTTTATTCATAAAAGTATTATTGTCAATAGCAAAATTTAATGAAAAATAATTTTAAAATATTCAGAATTTAAATCAAAATTTACTATAATAATTTTTTCAATGCAAAAATGAAATGAAAATAACAATTGCATTTAAACTAAATTTATTATTAGATAAGATCTGATTTAATTGAATAAATATCCAATAATGAAAAGTTTGTTCACTCGATTCATCTCCCATGACGTCTGTTCAAACATGAACGCTCTGACCATTTCGTTAAGTGAATCACTCAACTGTTGCAAGCATTTCATCTGCGACTGGCAGAATGAAAACTTCCATGGGATGCGATGACGCAGTGGGATGGGTTGTTGTAGGGGTCGGCGTCAGAGAGGTCGAGTATTCTCGCCGATTGCTTTTCCGCGCCCTTGTACGTCTCTACTAGCTATCCGCACAATATACTAAACAACGACTACAACCGCCGACCTTCCCCCGGTAGCAGCAAACGCCGCTCTCCTGCTGATGTATGTGCAAAGAAGCAAGCAGGCATCCTGGCACTTTGGGGGGTTTGCAATGGCAACGCGCTGCGGTTGGACGTAAGATTGCATCGCCGAAAAGGTTTGAATTTCATTCCCACCTCGCCCAACTCTGCCCCTCCAGCAAAACCACATACAACCTTATCGCATGTCCCACGTGTTCAACTCTTGGCGAAAACGAAGACCTTGAAAGCTTCCACTAAGCTGGGTGTAAATATTTTCGAGACTCGCATGAAGGGTGTGGTTGTTTACATGGGGATTTATTAAAATGTGCATGCGATTATTCGTCTCTCTAGGATTGCGAAAAATGTGTTTGCAGACGTAGATACAGACAGTGAAGAAGGGAATATTACTCGGTGGGTGAATGTGGGGATAGGTACTTCATTTGCATGCTCGAGCATTTTTTCTATTGCTGTTCGACGTGAGTGTTTGCAAAAGGCACTTTTAACGTAATAATAGAGCGAGAAAGTAGTGCAAACGGTAGAGAGACTTAGATCCTTCTTCAGAACGGCCGCATTCTCCTTTTTCCAGCAAATACACATTTTTATCGTGATGCAAGTGTTGTTAAACTTTCCAAGTACTTATTCCCGACGAAAAGAACGCATTTCACGCACAATTAAACATCTCGCTGCTTTTATTTTACGCCGAGTCTACAATAAACCCCCGGCACATTCACCTCGATATCTTTTGCATTTTTACGCGCCGCACGTCCGCAGAACTTTCTTATTTCATCGACCGAAGGGCCACTAAACGTTAACGCAAAGCATAAAGTCATATTTTCCAACGACGTCGCTTTACAACTTTGGGCTCTTCGTCGTTACGTGGAAAATCATAAATACACGCTTATTAAACTGCCTTGCAATGCTGCACTAATTAACGCTAATTAAGAGCTGCATAAATTCACCGTTTATCAAGCGTACACATAAAATAATTAAAACGTTAATTAATTATTACTTCAGTTCTTTCATTAGGAAATGGTTTGAGGGTGCTTTTGAGAGGGCTGGTGGATTAGTGGGAGGTTGTTCGTTTAATGCATTTATTATTCGTGGTCTTGGTCGGCGGTATTATCGGGGAATTATCCAGAAATCCACCCTCTAATGGATGTTTTCGTCCCGTGAGGATTTCGAGAGTCCCACACGACGACGCTTTTGCTTTCTCCGTTGGGGAATGGAGCGAAAGATAGGCCAATAACTCCGTTCAGTTTACATGTGTGACGCTAACAAGTTAAGCAAGCTTATCATATATTATTGTTTACTTTCGTACTTCCGGGATTTCAGTGTGATTAGGTTCTCTGACTCATCCCTAGGTGTCCTTTGAAGTTAATTAACTGTTGGGGAGAATGAGAAAGGAACGATGAAAATGATTTTTGATCCTTTATAATCCCCCAAAAAAATAAGTTCACATGATAAGAATTTATTAGTATACTCATTTAAAATATATTTTGAGCGAAATTAATTAAACGTAGAAAATTTCTCCTACTCTTCAATGCGTAGACTTGTAATTGACAAACCACTCAATCAGTCGCCAAATGCAATTTGTCGTTTAATTGTTCACCGAGCGATTACTTCCAATACCGGCGGTTTATCAGTATGAGCGTCACGCCTCACCTGTTCACCCTGCACTTCATCACGTGACAATCGCAATCATCGCGCTGAAAAACGGAAATTAATCAACTTATTTGCTGTAAACAGATAACGCAAGTGAACGGAATTATTGGATCAAAATTGAGCGCTCCGCTCTTGTTTGATAATTTTACCGGCGGGTATGACCGTTTTTGTTCATCGTCCTTGTCGTTGTCGGGGACGCAGCGGTTTATTACGATTGTGTATTCCGAGCAGATTCATTGATATTGCGGCGTGGACACAATGCGGACGTTTACAATGCAGTCAAAAATGTGACAAGCACAAAACCGCAGCACCAAAGGACGAGAAATTCGACGAGGGTTTGCAAACCACTGCAGCTGACTGACCTGCACGAAATTGAGTTGCAGATGATGTGGTCACTCGTGAAACCACTCGCTTTGAATACAAATTCGTAGATACATACTTGTGATAGATGTTGTGCACGTTTATGCAATTTTGTTATATTTGGTATAGAGTAAAATAGTGTACAAACGTCCAAGAAAATGATTTTGACCATATTTCTTCAGTTTAAGACAATTTCTACTATTCTAGATTTATCCAGACGTACAATCTTATCATCGTCGGCTTAGTGGAGGCCAGTTTATTTAAATTATTGCATTTTTAGCATTTTCTTGAAGTGATGTCTGAAAATTTAAAGTGGATTCAACGAATAGTTTTCGAAAACATGACACTTTGAAAAGTCAAAGATGCTTCAGCATTGTTGGGGATTCACTGAATTCTTTAAGCATTTTTAAATATCTACTAAAGTAAATTAACGATATTCCTAAAAACGATAATTTCGCCCAAAATATCAGCTTCCAGTACTCACTATTGCAATACAGTTAAACTGTCTGGATTAAATCATGTTGGAAGCAATTTCTTCTATATAAAAGAAAGCAAGACCAACTAGAAGATAGAGGTTATCTATATTTGATTTCTCTCGTCGTGTGATAGCCAGAAGACATTTTCAACTTTCTATTTACTTCTCTATTCAGCCTGACAAGTATATAAAACTCGCGCGCAATTTCCCGATGAAAACTTGGCTGCGCTTGCTTGATAAACTATAAAGAAGCGCGCCGCTGAAAATTGCCGCCGCCAGCGCTGTTGGGGCGAGTTGTGCACGCCGGAATGGATGCACACAATAATAAATTGATAAACGAAGTAGACGCGCGGAAGCACCAAATCAGGTTGGCAATTAGGAACGGGTAATTGGGCCGATAAACTCACTCGAAAGATGCGCTGCCAACAGCAAGCGAGTGCTTTCGCTGCGTCATTCGCCGGCGACGCGGCCGATTGGCATGCGGCGGTGGCGGTAAAAAGGCGGCAGGCATCGATTCGTGTGTATTTGAGCGCACGCCAAAAACCGCCGCTCGGACTTCAATATCGTGCCGTGCCTGTTCGTGCAGCCGATCGACAGCGCGAGATATCGGCTCGATGACCGGGCAAATGGTTTATCTACGTGCCCGCCGCCCCCGGCTGCATGGTGGCGGTGGAATGCACGCAGCAGACGATTTGTTGGCATTGTGCACTTGCGATACATCTTGGCGGAGAGTTTCACGTGACGTCGATATGCGATATGATCTGCGAAATAAATGCCATATTTTATTTTTGTTTTACTTTACTCTGAAACCTGTATAGCTTTAAACTGTTAATTACTTTGTCAGAAACAATAAATTATTGGAAATTACTAGTATTTATATCATAGTGTATGAAAGTTATTTTATATCTTCTAAGATTTTTAATGTGTTGAATCGTGAAAATATTGACCGTCATGTTTACATAACGGTAAAGAAATATGAAAAATTGATATATTATTTTTAAAACAGATATAAGGAAAAAGACACTTTTGAGATTTAGAAATTGGTGAACAAAGAGAAATTTCTACTTTTGAGCATGTTTCACTATTCTTGCAGTTTAAAATAAATTATTTAAAAATTACGGAAAATATATAATAGATGACATCAAAGAGAAAGAATGTTAGTGATCTATAAGTTACATTGCAAATACACCAATTTTCTTATTAAAGTATCGTTTTCACAAAGAATTGAAACAAATTAAACTCAATACAAACTTGGACCGTATTGAGGGCAAGGGAAATGTAATATACAAAATGAAATATGAAACGGAATTTATAGTGTTCTTAATTCTAAAAATATTCACATTATACCAATAATAAATAATTATTTACATTTACATTTCTTACATATTTTGAAAGTTGTTCTTTACACAATTTTAATAAATAATGAATATATTTTAATGGCTATCACCCTAAGGTTTTTCCGCCGTGCTTGTACATATATTTGTATGTTTACAATTTATGTTTACAATTTGTGTTGTTTTTTTGTTGTGCAGTAGTTGTTGTGTAGTATAATTGAGTGTTGAATGTTGAGTGTTGAATGTTGAGGGTAGAATGTTGGGTGTTGAATGTTTAGTGTTGTATTTGTTTGTGGTAAGTTGTGGGTGAATAATATTCACCCGGTGGATGGCCCACCTCGGGGAATCGAACCCCGTACTCCTACGTGGTAAGCGGAGATGCTACCACTAGGCTGCCCTGGTGGGCCACAATTTTATTTTCAGTCTTTTCTTGATGAGTAAAGACGATTCAACGAAGAGTTTTCGGGAAATTCTGTCATATGATTAAAAAAAAATAGATGTTAATATTTTACTGTTAATTTTATAATTTTACTGTTAAATACTAAGATTATTATACCAAATTTTTAAGACTTTCTTTAAAATTTATGAAAGTAATTTTTTTATGTACCTAGAAACTATTACTTCGACTAGTTCGACTACTTTTGGTAATAAGAGAAGAGGAGAATGAAAAGAGAAATAGAATTAGTACAAACACTTGGATTTTACAAACTACTAACTTTTCAATGTGTATTCTTATAGAGCTAAAGAATTTATTTATAGAATATGAAAGATATACATCAAGTAGCTTCAAAGTAAATAAATTGCATTTAAATACATCCATATTCTTGTGAAATTTTCAAGTTACACAAAGAATGGAAATAAATTGTACTCAATATATACCTGGGCCATATTTTGGACAAGATAAATGTAATTTACAACAAATTAAAACATATTTTTGGTGTTCTGGGAAACAATCAGTATATTTCTAAAAATAATCGCATTATACCAATGAACCAATTACCATTTAAATGGATTTATTTTGAAAAGGTGTATCTTTGTGTTTAGGTGAAGAAGAGGGTGATAGGAAAAAGTAATTGGTACTAATTAGTGAATTTTACAAATTACTGACATTTCCGTGTTTAGATGTTAAAAATGTGTCAGTATTCTAATATATTAAAATAAATAAATTATTTAAATAATAAAAATATACATCAGGTAGAATCTATGTGAAATAAAATTAATGTACTATAATTTGTGTAGTGTAAAATACACACACATTCTTATAAAATTTTCATTTACACGAAGCCTTGAAACAAATTATACTCAATACAAACTTGGCCCGTATTTGGGGCAAGTAAAATGTAATTTACAACTAATTGAAATATAATTTATAGTGTGCTGGGGCATAATCAGAATAATTCTAAAAGTAAGCACATAATACCAATGAACCATTTAAATTGATTTGATTTAAAATTATACAAATATTGATCGGATCCAGTTTTACATGTATGTATATATAAATATTTAAGGCCTTTATTCTAATAAAATAAAATCTTAGAAATATGTACCCCAAATTATCAACTTTCCCTATTCATAATTTGACAATTTTTAATAAACCTAACTTAACCTTAATTTTTCTTTATAATTTGAAGAAGTTAGGTTGGATTTCCAAAGCATAAAAAATCTTTTGAAAGTGTACTAGGTATTTATTGTGGGCTCCTGCGAAATGATATCCCCTAAGGTACTTTTATTACCTTTTTTCGTCTTTTGGCCATTCTTTTGGTACTTTGTGTAGCAAGGCTGCCACATAGCAGAGAATCGAACAGTGCCGCAATACTGACACGCCATTGCCCCCCCCCCACCATTGGCGCATAAGACGCAACAAGGGGGTGTTGTTGTGTTGTTGGAATCGGATGTGAGATTTTCCAAACGACCTCGACCGATTTTCGCTCACCCCTATGCGTATTTTCCCATTCGGCCCTCCCCGCAACAACGGTGAAGCGTTACACCGCACTCTGTGCACCAAACAAAATTATCTCTAATGAATAAATGAAAACGTATTTCACATTACGTTTCCCAACCATGTTAGGCATTTGATATGTGATACAAATTAACGTAATTAGGATAATCATAATTAAAGTATTTTAATTAATTTCATTTCAAGGAGCAAAAAAGATTTTCTGTGGGTGTGAATCCCTGAAACCTCTGTACTAAAAAGAAGATATAAATATTGTCAAGTAGCGAGATGAATAAATAATCTTTTACGATTATACTTTATGCTATAAAGCTGTAAAACACGCGCGTGTGTAATTTTATTATAATGTTTCTTTGCGCCTCGTTCATTTTTTCCCGGCGGCGCGTTTATGTTGTGATATATTTCGTATGCGACCTGGCGGCGGCTGTTTGCGGTTATTTGGCCGTCGGTGAATAGGTGGAGGTGGTGGCGGCGTCTGAAGGTTGTGCGGTTCTTCATGTGTGTGTACAACGCGGTCCACGCAAGCCGCGACCGACTTGTCCGTGCTGTAATTTATCGCGGCAAGTTTAATCCTCACGGCTGCCGTAAACGGACGAATAAAAGTTGTTCGACGCTGGTCGCCACCGTCGACGCTCGCCCGGAGGTGTTCTCCGAAAGAAACTTGTCGCTTGTTAGTTGGAAACAGCGAAGGGCTGTGGGGGTGGAGGCAGCGGCCACACCACGGTGGCGCAGCAGTTTCGGGCACTTTGCGAGTACGTGCCGTAAACTGATAAACACAGTTTAACAACAACCCACCAAGAACTACACTGATTACAGTTTTCTTCTACAATGCACCAGACATAACCAAATTCAGATGTTTTCTTGGTTTTCCTTTGTATTTAAAAGCTGAAAAGTTCGCATTTAAAAATTTGGGTCATTATATACAAATGGTTTTACCATTTTTTAGAACCTACATACCATACTCTGATTTTAGTTAATAATAGTTGAAATGCTGACGTATCTAAAGAGTTACTGAGTGCAATATTGTATACTGAGGGGCTTTCATTGAGCTCTGGTTTGCTTGCTGAGCAGTAAAGACTCAAATGATTGATGTATCGGCGTGGGTGCTTTGCGTCGACAGCTCTAAAGCTTTGATATGGTAATAGATGCTGCAGTTACGCAGCACAAACGCAGTTTAGTGCACTCTACTCGACTAGGCAGCCTTTAAATTTTAATTTAATCGTCACTCTTATGCCATACAAGGCTTAAAAAAGTAGACGTCGACAGGGATCCTTCATTTTCGTCTTTAATGTGAAAACCACCCTCGTTCGTTCATATTTACTGCCACCGCTCTATTATAATGAACCTCGTCGACGGCATAGTTGTAAACTTTTCTCTTCTGTTTTCCCAGCCCCGAGTTTTCCCTCCGCTAGGCGGAAATTAATTATTCGAGCGCGTTGTTCCTCTGCCTTTGGATATAGGCCGCAATGTTGAAAGTTAATTGTAAAAATGGATGACAAATAATACAACTTTCAAAACTTGTTTTTCAAGTTTCAAGTAGAAGTTTCATGTTAGAATAACAGAGCTTTTGAAGCAGATTGAATTTACCTGCAACTTTTCAAGTTGTTAGTCTGTCTGAAGTCGAAGGTACTAATTTTATGACGATGCGTGCTTGCTCTTAATTAATTACGTGTTTGCTGAGTGCGTTGCTAGGGAGGAGGTTATCGCGGTCAAAATAGCAAGCATACAAATATTTGAAGTAGGTTTGGAGAAGGCACCGGTTGGTTAGCTAGAGGCTGCAATAAGTAGGAAGAGCGTCGTATACCCCGCGGTGATGTTGTCGACGAATTGCACATTAGTATTCTGCACAAGTTACATATTTTATATCTTTCGGTGGGCATTCCCCGGACGAGGATATTATTCGGAAGAGGCTGAACGATTTCGAGGGCAAGCGAGTAGCTCATTTCGGGGTTGACCGCGACGCGTTATTGTGCGCCATGTTTGTGGCGGCGGTTTTGACGACCAACTATTATGAGGCGAGCGTTGGAAAATTCCGGTCACGACATACCACCATCGCTGCAAAACGCCACCAGTACACTCCCATCTCACTAGATTGACTCCGTTCGACTCGCTGCCAGTGACAAAACCCTTTCGACAGGGACAGACAGACGAATCTCGGACCAAACATTCCGGCGGTTATCCGTTGAACAATCGTGTTTTGGCTCGCAGCTACTCTACCATCCGCATTCGCAATCACTAACTCATCGAAATTGTCTTACTACAAGTCATACTATCGCCACACCCGGTTTCCCAGAGTCATGACTCACCTAGCAAATGTCTCCTACTCAATATTATGTCTTGCCTCTCTTCTTGCAGATGACATTTACCGTGTCGCAGACAACTTTCTTCGATTTGTACTCTCACCACCTCCACGTACATAACTATCATCCCACCGACAAAATCATTGCAGAACATACAGCGTACACGTACAATAAACACGTTTTTATATGCAGCTGAAATAAAACTGTAGAGGGATATCCTTTGCAGCCTTTAGATGTATTTGTTTCTTTTTACCATTGAAGACCGCAATGTTACCAGTCGGCAAAGCCAATCCCTTGGATTTGTTTGCACTATAAACTTTTTTCTTTTCCCTTTTGGCTTGCTACTCACACACTGCCCGCAGGGCCACTTCTTTGTGTTTTTGCAACTTTGCTATAGTTTCGTCTACGTGCTCTCCCTGAAGAACGACAGTTTTATGTGATATTACAGCCACAATTGTTTGGAGAAACCTTTAACTTTTTTTTTAAATTCCAATATCTTAAGTTTCTGTTCACATATTTTATAAATTTTTAGCTAAAAATCCGCCTGGCTTTAAAATATATTATATTTGGAAGGAAGGATCATACTTTAAAGGGTCAAAATAGAACAGCCAGCGTCCTCTATTACGAAATGGGCAAACTAACTATTGCTTGGAATGGGGATTTCTTTAAATCCTTTACAATTTTCTGTTTTTACTTCAAATTTTGAAAATTATAGATTCCGCCAATATAAAGAAGTGTAAAGTAAACTGTTCTGGAACACAGTTTTCTGTAAGTTATGTAGTTTCAATGAATATATTTTTAAGTTCTATTACATATACATAGAGATGTGTTTATATCGAAATATTTACATTAATTAGTTGTAAATTACAAGCCTGTAGCGAAATTGTTGAATTAATTTAGGCCATCTGAATTTAATTAAATTTACATAGATAATTTGGACAATACGCAGTGCTTTGAAATCATTTGCACGTAATTCAATGTTTACCGAAATAATTGCAATCAAGTGATGAAATGCAAATCACAATTTTCGAATTTATTGCGGCCAGGTCAACTTTTCGCTCACACTACGTCGCACACGCATACACCCACCAAAATGGAATTTCATTAGCTTTAATGTTAATGAAATTTCCTCGTCACACATTAATCATACGCTATTTGTCTGAATCGTAGCGAATTTAAATCCGCAAAATTATAGCGCCCTTTGTTTTAAGAAGTTAACTGATTTACGAGCGGCTCGCGCACTCGAGTAATTGGCGCACATGTTTGTTGTAATACATTGTGTTGCTGTGTGGTGCTGGTGCGCAGATGTGATTTGTGCGCTCGCCCGGCCGGCGACCCCCTTGCGTCGATTGCGAAATTTATGTAGATTCATTTTTTTGTACGTTATTTTGCAGACGCTGACCGTGCTGAACCCATTTCGTGCTGCTGAAGCGGCCGCCATGCAGGACACGGATTTCGCCGGACCATTGGTTTTCTGCCTCACATTCGGCGCATTTTTATTGCTGGTAAAGTAGCATGTAAACATGCTTAACAAACTGTTACTTAGATTCCATTTGAGACCCCGAGATTTATTCCCTTTTTGTGAAAGTGCGTGTGCGTTGAGAGTTGGGGCGGTTGGCCAGCTGCACATATCTCTTGCTTTTTGTCCCCTCCTGCACTTGAGATATTCGTATATTTGCTGCTCTGAATGCACGGACAGCGAAGGCAAACATGTGAATATAAAAACTCCGGGAAAACTAGTTCAGATGAAAAAGGTAGCGGAGAGCACGCTGGTATAACCGCACTGGGAGCATACAAGAGGGAATTTCAGAGAGAAAAAAAAAAACTGCATAAGTAAGAGATTATGGGGATCCTGCAAAATGTGAGGGTGTGTAAAGTAGTATTCTTCAAGTTTTGCTTTCAATTTTGCTGTTTATATAAGAATTTTATTTCTTGCATATATTTTAATCTGCATCTCTGTCAGTTTATAATTTGATAATAATACACTAGTCTTTTTATTAACCCTGGTAATTGCACCCTAAAATATCCTTATATAAAATTAAAAACGAAATGTAATAAAAAGACACTCCAAGGTAATTATATTTAATTTGAAGTAAATATACCAATTAATTTCAAAGTTACAGTGTTGTTTTACACCCGACTAACTTTAATGAGCTTATTTAAAATCGCAGGTGTCTCCGGGAACAGTTCATTTACTCAAAGCCAAATGTCTTTCCGATACGCAGCCGAGTCGAAAGTACCAAATTCATTTCCATTTCCTATTTCGAACTTCCATGACCACTGCACTTCCCATCGCAGTTGGTATTCATTGCACGCGGCCTCGGTGCGCACCTTCGTTGGCAGGCGGCTCGATTCACTCGTAGGAATTGTACGTGTGTGTCTGTTTGCAGAGTGGCAAAGTGCACTTCAGCTACATTTACGGCATCGGCGTGATGGGCTGCGTCGGCATGTGGGCGCTCCTCAGTCTGATGTCGACGACGAGCGTCGCCCTCGGCACCGTCGTCACCGTGCTCGGCTACTGCATCCTGCCGATGGTCGGCCTGTCCGGCGTCAACGTCGTCCTCAGCCTACAGTAAGTCCTTTGCATCGATCCAACCCGCCCGCCGGTGGCGTAACGCTAAACGTGCGTACCTATTTCACAGGGGCTACACCGGAATCGTGTTAACATCGATTGCAATCGCCTGGTGCAGTCTGTCGGCGTCGAAGCTCTTCGTCACCGCGCTCTCCATGGATCATCAGCAGCCGCTCGTCATGTATCCATGCGCACTGCTCTACGGCGTATTTGCGCTAATCACCATTTTCTAATCGATTACGCACGAATGTCGGACGTAATTTTTCGGTCTATTAGTTTGCCTGATTACAATCTGGCCTCGATTTTTGCGATTTGTATCGAGTTATTTTCATATTTTACTCTTTTTACTGTATTGGGTTATTGGGTTTTATTTACACGTTAAAAATACAAAAATGTGTAATACGGAATAGTTTATACTTTGGAAAAATAAATTTATCAAAACCATACGTTATATTACTATAAAAGCTTTAAAAACATCAATTATAGAAATAACAGCAAATGGTAATGGTGGAGGCGCCGGTCAGTATGATCAAAAAATACAAACAATATAACATTTTATTTTATCATTACCTGTACTACATTATTAAATCTTAGTCACTATCAAGTTCCCAAATTAAAATATTTGGTTATTGCATTTTATAAATAAATTTATTAAAACTATAAGCTGTATCACTATAAAAACTTTTGAAAACATCAATAATCGTAACGTCAACAATCGCCATTGGTGGAGGCGCCGGTCGCTGGTATTATTCGCGCTGTAAATGACGCATAAAACGAGGGATGAATAAATAAAATCAGGATAGGAAGTTTTGAATAAAAAGTGCGCACGCATGTTGCCAAAAATTTAATGTTGTTATGTTGCGACGCGCGTCTGTTGTTGCTGCTTCTTCTGTCACACATTTCTGCAGTGGTTTGTGCTCGCAGGGCATTATCACCGCCGTCGCGGCGTGCAAAACATAAAATAACCATTCGTCGCGCACGGAAAGTGCCGACACGAAAACACAATGCTCGGCGCTGCGCGCTACATGCATGGAAACTTTTCATAAAATGCACGTGCCGATAGGTTTTCATGCTCTGCCATTTCGCCGTCTGTCGTATTTTCGTATTTATTATTTTTTTATCCATATTTTACGCTGCTTTTTCTATGTTTACGAGGTATTCTACTGGAATATATTAAGTTAAACATATTTTACAAATGTTCAGTTTTAATATCTTATAAGAAATCAATTACTTCTGTTAGAAAGTATATTATATTCCATTTGATTTCCATTTTTATTTTGCCATTGCAATTATCACAGACATCCGCTAAAATTTCAAGAGATCCCATTTTCTTTTTATCTTACTAAGATAGGGATTTTCTAGTGCTAAATGCTAAAATCAATTATTTCAAACTCTTCAAAGTAACAAATTTCATAAATCGTGAAAGGTTTAAAGATTATATTTCCGTATATCCCTCTACACAAAAGAGAATATTTGCCGGTTCGCCATATCCGTATTTAAAAAGCAAGCTTAAATAATTGATTATCTCCAAGGTGGGTTGTAAAAGACGTTGGAGAAATTGCTTGTTTGCACTGCAGCCCGCAGACAAATTGTATGTTTTATGGGCACGACTCTTTCGCAGAGTTTAAGCACGTCTTCCTTTGCCCTCCTTCCACCAAAAACCCGGCCTTCGATTTTTCCCGCTTTCATCTCCGGCTTACATATACGACATGTAAGGTATTACGAGGATATTATTTCGTTTTAGCGATTCTTTTAAGACGCGATGCGCTAAAAATGTTTGCTCTGATTAAAGTGCGCGCCGTTAATACGTGATCTGCTTTCGCCGATCGCGAACAAATGCCAGCGCCGAAATGAGCAACCATCGCGCATCGAATGAGCCCGCCGGCGCCGTAGGAAAAACCCACGTACACTAACGTACCTACATACACACCTTGAAAACTGTGTCGTTTCCGGTGTGCACTTCGGATACGGCTATATCGAGGTTTGTTTGAAAGTTATAGTTTAAACTCCGGGTTTTATGTGATAATATTCCGTAATAACTTTTGTCTTACGTAAAATATGGTTCCCTCGGCGGCGGGGGCACCACACCAACACATTGATATTATCGCGATGGGAATCCGCAGGGTGTGTGTACCTGCGGTTGTGCGGGGTGAAGGAGGGTGCAGGGAGAAGAGGAATCGGATGCTGCTTGGGTATAAAAAGTTTCAGCTCTTGCGAAATCGCTAGCATGTTGCCGCTCGTTGTGCATTTAAATGCGTCCCCAGATATCTCTCGGTGGTAAGTTTTAACGGGACTTATTCTTATCTCTTCCGCTCTTTCGATTTCCAGGCATTAGTCATATCTGTGGCGATAGTTTTCTGTATACTTTTCTACCGGTGCTTAGGTTGATTCCTGTAATCATTCTTAGCTAGTTTTAGATAAGTGAAACTTAATAGCTATGTTTATTGAAAAGGGTACAAAATTTAAGCGTTTTTTGACGTCCGTAATTGTATTATGAAGCCAAGTATAAATATATCTTGGGATTTCAATTTTGGTTTAAGAAACACGTTCTCCGAATCTTCGAATTATTTAGTTCGCTCCGCAGCTTAATCGTCATTGCCAGCTCAATCATAGTTCAGGATATGAAATAAAATAAAAGACCTTTGGCGTTTTTTCAAAAGGTATAGAATAAGAACAAAAGGTACAGAATAAGTCGATAATGTTCGATGTAAGCAACGCTCTGCATTTACCGGGCCCGAACTTTCACAGAAATTTCACATCGCTAAAAGGTTACTGCCTAAAGTAATAATTAAGGATAATATGTAAGAAACACCCTAAAAATAGGATTAAATTTTAATTCTGAGCTTCTAGGTCAAATAGAAACCGAAATCAACAAAGTGTACACACTCTTAGGTCTGAATTATAGATAACAATGCGACAGTGATTGTGGTAGGAACGCAAGTCGAGTGTGCTGTATAAATATAACTTGGCCTTCTTTTTTCGATGAAGGATCGCGTTGGACCGGTGTTTCCTCACTGATTTCAGCCGCCACGCCGTCCGACTGCCGCCGCCGCACGCCATCCGCGTATCATCTGTTACGCTTCATAATGGACGCTTCCTGATCAAAAGTGGAGAAAAAGCGAGCGCCCAAAGACCATTATTCGATGCTTGATTACGCCCTGACTGTACGCGATATTAAGTTAGCTGCGCTCGCCTCGTTCATTCGCTGACGACGACGGCTACGACCAAACGCTGCTACGATGCACGACTATTATTGCTCATGCCACTACTACAGGCTGGAGCAGCTCAACGACTCGAGATTGGTCGCAACCAGGCAACGCAGCAAAGACTCTGGCGATCAAAGGTTAGCTGGGAACATGGCAGGCAGCAAAAACGCCAACTCTGGGAAAATGGGACAAAGTAGAACGCTTAAAGTAGCTATATTAGTTGTAAGAAATTTTTTGATGATTAAATCAGGAAAAAATCATTAATTACAAATTACAAATTACAATTAGAAATGAATGAATGTTTTTGATTTTTCTATTGATATGTACTAGAATATAATGTAATTCAATAGGTACTAAGAGAAATAGCTCTTGAATTTTAACGTCAAAAACGCAGCCTACTGCGTGACACTGAAAGAAACTGGGAAAGTTTAGGTGGAAAAATGTAAATCAATCTTTGGCAATTAAAATTTCCGTTTTCTCATGCACAGTACCACACGTTAAAGAATAATTTGCTGCAAAGCGTACCTCTGAGAATCCATGTAATCAAGGGAAATCTGGGCAACTACTTCTGGGTAGCTTTTTCTGGTAAACAATCTCCTGGTATAGAAGTATAAATATCTCTTCCAACGATCCAATAGAGGAATATAGAGATTTCATTATCATCTTCTAGGGTCTATAACTTTTTACGCCTTCCGGTTCCCTCCTTTCAGGTTTCACGCTTTGTACAGTCTTCCTCTGTAAGTTTTCATATGGACATATATTTCTGTATACCTTCTAGTCATCAACGTGGTAGTTAGTTCTTTAGTTGCTTCTGGACTCTTTCTTTGCCTATCCTTTCTACGTAACATCATTTCTCTTATTGTTTGGTTTGGTACTCGTTCCCATCTCGATTTACGAGCTGATTTTCTCCAGAAGTCTATTTCGAGTGTTCTAAGTTTGCCTTCGGATTTTTTAGTGATTTACCAGACTACACTTCCGTACAGGACAATGCTTTTTAATATGTAGTAAAGAGACGCTGCTTGTTACGTGTGTTTATGTGCTGTGACCAAAGGACCTTATTTCCCCTAACGATCCTGTTTTCGATTTCAGGTTGGGTTCGTCTTCTCTTAGTAATACTTATATTACGATATGTGTATTCCTCGCAAGAGTCGATTTTGTCTCTATTTCTCTAGTTGTGGTGAAATTCTATTGTCCACATATAGATATTTAGTAATTAACTGCTAAGCCCCTATTTTTATATTCTTTAAACAAAATTTCCTTTCTATTATTTCTAAGTCCTTCTTGTGCAAGTACCTAGGCGTCTGAGAAGTGTAGTGTGTAGACTGTTCTTTCGTCAGTTAATTCTGTTCCCATTCCGTGACATTGTCCTCTACATTTTTCCAGTGCTTTGTTTATGTATATACTAAATAATGTCGGTGACAGACAATAGCCTTGGCTGAGCCCTTCTGAAACTGGAAAACGTTCTGAGAGCTTATTTCCTATTTTGACTTTTGATGTTTGATTTTGTAGAACTTGCCAGTGTGTACTCAAAGCAATTGTTTCATACACTTTAGCCAGATCTATGAATAGGAGATTTAATTTATCTAAAAAACAAAAGACCACTAATATATTGTCCAAAAATGAACACCTAATTAAAAATTCAACATTTTGATGCGACTGTCAACATGAATAGGCACATACAAACGCAATAAAATTTAATTAAATAAAACAAATAAATTGAAAAGGCTTAATTCATATACACACTCTCGGTCGGCCATGACTGGTAATAATATCGACTGTGAAATTAATGAATATTCATCAGTGTCGCCAGTAGTTTCATCTCTCTTTCATTCATTCGCTGGCACTCGCTGGTTCACATTTCGATTGTTCGCCTGCCGCTTGTTCGGGCAGAACTTGCCTGCCCTGTTTTCCAGCGTTTGCCATTCGTTACGTATTGAAATGTATATCGCAGTCGCACAATGCACAATTATGACGAAGCGCTGTAGTGCAACTTTTTATTTGCATTTTAATTAATTCTCCCTTGTGTTTCAGTCGAGCGCGTTGGGCGCGACCACGGCGAACTTTCGCCAACTCTAGTTTCTTTATTCGTTCGGCTAGACGGCAATTTTCTTCGATTTGTGCGCAAAGTTTAAGGACATTCTTTAAAGCTTCCACTCGGGGGCGCGATTTGAATATGTCTTAAGCTCGGCACGTTTCATAGTAATTTTTAAAAACAAATTTCCAGCGTTCACGATGAAGTTTAGTTGAATTTATGACGTTATGGAATTTGTTGAATATTTTTCGGCTCGATTTAATTGAAATCAGTCGAAAAGTTTAGTTTTAATCTGTGATCTTGGCTTTGTCCCTGCGAATTATTAAACGTCACGTGCATTTATTCTCGAACTTGATGACATTCTGCAAATCAAACGCGATTTTACAGATAAGGGATGGCAAACCATCAGAAAAGTAATTATTACCGACGAGTTATTATTGGAAAGTGGGATGCTATTAAAATGTGTTTTAAACTTTATAGGAATTTGTAATTATACAAACTGAAACCGGATAAAAATTATTTCAAATTTAGCAAGAATTCTATTGAAGGGAACGTTGCGTTGCTTGTCAACTTTTCACGACGTACCGATACTTTTTGGCATCGATACTTTTGAAACTTAGATACTTTCGATACCAAAGTATCGAAGAAAAGTATCGATACTTATTGGTATCGAAAATACACATTGGCGCCAACTGTTAATGTATTTTCAAATTATTTTTTGCTCGTTACAGTAATCTTCTAGTATATTATCGACCTTATATATCTGATGTTACTACATTTTAAGAATGAAAAATATCGCGGTGATTCATAAGTAAAAAAATTATTGCTTGTAAAATTACTGATTGAGTAAATTAAGGCTAAACTAAGTTTTTATTAAAAATTGGCAAAATTTAAACGAATTTGAATTGTTGGGAAGTATTGATACTAAGCACCAATGCACCAAGTATTTTAAAAACAGGATCAAGAATCGAAATCTCACTCAGAGAACGTTTACCATTCTAATTGTGATTAACAGATGGCCTCAGTGTGGGGGCATGTCAAAAAGTATCGAAAATGACCGATTCGATACTATCGATAAGTATCAAAAATTAAGGTATCGATAAAAGTCGATAAGTATCGACAAGTGGTATCGATATTTATCGACACCGATACTTATTTTGACATCTCTAGTTGCTTGTGTTAAATGTTGTGTCATTGGTTGATGTACAAAATATTAGTTTGTTTTAGAGTAGCAACCAGAGAAATGTGTACTGATATCATCATATATCATACAGGTTGTTACGAACAGACTGTTCAGCTCGCAACATCAACTACTGACGAAATGATAGAAGAGTTTTCACCTAACTTTGACCGATGGTCTTTTATTTTAAGACAGGCCCGGAAACTACCCGTTTCGTTGACTATAATGATCGCACTGCGGAAAGAAGTAGACACGTCGAAGTTCAAATCGTAACTAACTTTATTTACACAAATTTACAATAACTTTGGCTGGGGTCCACACCCCCACAACACTTTCCCCCACAATCTTCCACCTCGCGAACCTACCCTGGACCAATCCGAGCACACTCCGCCTACCACTCTCTCTCTCTCTCTCACACACACACACACACACATCACACAGGGTGTGCCCAGAGAGTCTTACCAACTTCTAGCAAAAACCTTGGACATTGTGCTCGCATATATTTGGACCATCGATGTCCGCGTCAAAGAATCCCCGGTCGGCAGGGGATCCATTGCCGGACGAAACGCAAGCAGGCGCGTTCTCAAACAAAGCCAAATAGCTTTGGCTGCACTTTCTCACGTCTTTCATAATGCCTTAATGCACGCGACATAAATCCTCAGTTATTTGCCAAGTGTCTCCAATATTGACAAACAGTTTAAAAATTGTCCAGACCCCTAATAAATCGGCACTTGGCATCGTAAAACATACAACATAATAGCTACAATTTTCTTATTTTCTAGGAAAGGCCAAATGGTTCCCAACAGAGGCTCTAGTCGAACACAAATGATGTACATAACGCGGTAAAAAGTAAGAAAGTATATTAATCTACAGAGAGAGGAGAAGAGTACTAAGCGAAAAACAGATTTACACAGTGCGATGAACGCGCCCGGTGTGACTACGGTACCTGCACATCGCTAGTTACAAAAAATACAGGCTGACAACTACCAATTATCTGTGTTGCACGTGAATACATATTAAAATAGTGATATAGACTAGACTAAACCTCATAATACCATCACATGATGAAATTCTCTCGTTTTCTTTTTTGGTTAGTAAATAACCCATTCATAAATAATTATATAAATGACTTAATATTGGTATTGGTAATTATGAAGATATTTATACAGTTAATTAGGTACCGAGACATCAAAAACTCATTGCGAAAATATACGTCGTGCCTGAAGAAATTTCATGCTTATTGATATTTATATTGAAGAACACGTTCATCTCTTAACCGCCGGCGGCAAGGCGAGTCTTATAACTCCCGCATTTGGCGGCAAGGCCGACCGGAAACATTCGCAAAAGTAAACCAAAGGATCTCCGCTTTTATGAAACACCGCCATGGATAAATTGCGGAATGCGTACGCCGAGGACAGCGGAAGGACAGAGTGAAGGCAAAGTGCACAGAGTCCTCGCAGTGAAGGACAAAAAGCTCAGCCGCCCCACCATCGAGCTGCCTCCATCCTTAACTCTGTTTTTCCCGAATACACCAGCGCAATTTTCGACTATGACGTGCATAACGAAGATCAAACAGTAATCTCCGCCATCGTTTGTCGGATAATGGCCCGGCCACTTTGATGTGACGTGAATCAATTTCTGCACGATTTGCGCCCTAAGTGGGCACAATCTTACCGACGGCGACGCCCCGCTCACCAATATGAGGGTCGCCGTCATCGTGGAAACAACAAAATATTTACTCATCAGTGTTGCTCACGTCTGACGTTTGCAGATATGGACAGGTTGAAAGCGGCGGTTCGTTGGAGACGGCTCCGGTGGTGCGGCAATGAAGGCGGCAGTGGTACAAAAACGCTGGCACATACAAGCAACCCCAATGACGGCGCACGTATCCGCCACACAATGATGCTGTGGCGGCAACGAGCGCGGATGATTGACGCGCATATACAGGAATGAAGCGACTTTGGTGGCTCAACTTTCCGGCGTATCGGGGGCGGCGGCGGCATGTTTCGTTTCGCTCTCTGCTTTGCATGTCAAAAAGCCGCCATACGTAACGCATGCGGGAGTAATGATGCGCCCGGAAATAAAAACGTGACGTGTACATGTCGAAAAACAGGTATTTCCGGTGTGGCGCACAAACGGTGAATGGAAAATGGCCGGAATGATTGAGTGAAGTTTGTATAATTGAAATATGTGAACATGTATCGAATTTAATATTATTAAATACGGTCGTACCGATATATTTTCACTTTATATTTTTGCCTCGCTATGTAAATGTATGCTAAACAAATTACAATATATTATGTCATCAATCACCATATTAACAGAATATATTTTTAAAATCTCTGATGGAAAACATGAATTATTCAAGTAATCTTTGGATGGATATTTTTCATATTTCAGTGAATCTTTTTATTATGTAAAGTAAATTTATTAGCTTATCGAAGAGATTTTTTTCTCAATTTACGACAAATTTTGAGTTTTCAAACAATCTTAAGAAAAGTTAAGTTTGAATAATTCAAATATTACAACATTTTTCAATGTTCTGAATTTAATATTATCTAATACCGCTTTACCTATATATTCCCACTTTATATATTTCCGTCGCTATGCATGATATGCAGATATATGCATGATATACAGATTGGAATATGTTATGTCATCAATTACAATTTGAAATGACTTTTTCATCTTTCATTGAACCTTTTCATGTTTTTATTATTTTATTCAACAACCTTTTTTCTCCCACATAGTGGTATAAGGGAATAGTAACTTTCACCCGGCCCTATCCGGTCTCGCTACTGATGGTACTTGCTCTGAACTTTTTGTGCATATGGGTTTTTCCGGGGACCGTTGCAAGCGAATCGCCCAAACTTCATTCGCGTTTTTACCGCGAAATCAGGAGTTCACGGACGGCGCTGCAGCCAGTTGTTGAGTGGGGAGACCAAGTGGTCACCCAACCAACGCCTAGCTACATCCGACATGACTTAACTGCAGTGATCTAACGAGCACTGAGCTCCACAACGCGGCAAGCCGCCGCTTCCTTTTCATGTTATAAAATAAAATTTAGATATGTTGCCCAAGAATGTGAACATGCATTAGCATTAGAGATGATTCTTTAGAATTATTTAATGTCGTAAACCGGATGGCGCCGGTAGTAGACGATGTTGACGATGTGACATGAATAACGCGCTCGGTCTGAACAAGGGTAGTCCAAACATTATAACATCTAACCACTAACTCATTATGAGCATTAGGCGTCGACTACTTATGTCGCGAACCAACTTTGGTAGCCTTTTTTTGTGACGCGGTGAACGCGCCGAGTCCAAGAGTCGGTTTATATTCGACTGATAAGAAAGAGGGAAGAAGCTACACTGAGTTGGCGGCCGGGGTTCGTAGCGCGGTGAACGCGTTCGGTCCAACAGCAGATGAGCGAACTTCTCTGTAAATTGAAGGTTTACAGGTCGGAGACTACCTTGGTTGCCTTGGTTGCTCGTTGTTGAGAAGAAGAAGTCGATCATTTGAAGTTCAAAATACAACTAATTTTATTCATCGAAAACATCATCTACCTAACCAGTGGAGAACGCCCACGAACAACCCACCTTGAGACACCACCACCTTCTTTCCTGCTACTCCACCAATCGTCTAGGATCTAGGTCGCTCTGCCTACCCTCCATCTCTCTCACACTCTCTCATTCCTTATACTGGGCGACTCCACAAAATCACGCATTGATCACGCGCATATCATGCATTCAGCATACGAACTCTGGGTCGGGTGGCGAGACACATCTTCAATACAACATATACAACGGGGTGCCGCTTAGTCGTGCCACTTGAATAGACCTTCGCTTCGTGAGATCTAAATAAGTTTTATTGCTGCCCTTAACGAATGAAGGCCCACAAGTGTGGCAGACTTAAATATGTTCTCCCATACTTCCCAAGATAATCAAGTGATCGCAGCGCATTAATGATAAAGTACAAAAAAACAGAACATGAAAATAGTTTTAAGGCCTATTGATAAGTGGCTTAGCGATTGACGCTTCCCAAAGCCATCGGTTCGCAATAACTTAGTCAGATAGTCAGATAAACCATCGAGCATCAGATGTCACCAGTTGTTATCCTACCGCTGGACTTTTTACTCGCCCGTTTCTGTATTCAAAACTCCAGGAAGCGAAACCATAACTAAAAAAATATTGAAATTCCACAATATTACACCAAATATATTCAATGTACTACTTTATTATAGATGTGAGGCGGTATTCATTCAAGAATACTTCGTATTAGCAGGATTTTGTGAAAGCAAGATGTTGATAAAGCCAAAGAATATAAGGCGTAAGCAGAAATACAACAAGCATAACCGTCATCGACAAAAACAGAGATAAAAGCCGTATGTGCACCTTGGTTGCATACTCAGCTGTACTGTACAGTTGATTTCAGCCCTGCTGCAGCTGCACATTGGTTGCCCCCGCAATCCGTTTCCACGTACGTGCACTTTGCGCGGAAATCGATCCAGTTTTTACTCACAACGGTTACGCTGGCACACAAACAACTTGCTACTTTCGCCCCCGCACCCAAAGGCGAATCGTTGCATTAGCATGCAATCGAATCGAATACCATTATCACGGTCGAATGACTCAATCCCAACGTAGCATCCTAGCACATAAGGCAAGAGCAAGCAACAATACACAAACCGGGACGCTGTTGGCGAAAAGAACTTTCGCGCTAAAGTCCTACAGGTCTCAACAGCTAGGCCGCCGACTTCAAAGGCGCCATTGTCCAACAAGACGGTGAAGGTGCCGGTCGACGTCGACGTGCGGCAGGAAATTTTGACAAAAGACTGCCCTTTATTCGCATTCATAAATATTTATAGGCGCATCGAGTGAAGGAATTTTCGGGATGACCTCTTGACCTCATCTCGTTTCCGCAAATGTCAGTCGATAAAAACTTGATATTAAAATCGGATAGTTTCGTACTAGCTGGCGTCCCGTTTCTATGACGGCTAAAATTGAACCGAAACATGCTGCAACTTCCAGTTTGAGACGGTTTACTCCACATGACGTAAGACAAACCGTTTAAGCATTAACATATAAGTTGCGAATTTGTGAAGTTGACTGACATTACGGATTTATGATTCATGAGGGCGTCTGCGTGCTTCACGTTTGAAATTTTAAAAAGACGCAAATTTGGCAGCGAACGTCTCCAAGTTACCCAACATCATACATGCGGGGTATAAATACGTTTACCACGTCCTTTATTCTACTCCACCACTCACACTCTCACCCACTCAACTTACACACTCAAACACAGCGCGATTAATATTTATAAGGGGCATAAATTCGTTGTGGGTGCAGAGCTTCGAAGTAAAAATCAATCATATTACCATGTGACCTCTTTGCATTAAAGTTTCACTCAGGAAATGCTTGCAGATGTCGTCTCGAGTTAAACGCAGCGATGGAGCTTTTAAGTTCTGCCGTAGCATGGAAAACACGCGACGTTCGTGAATATTTGAGAAGGGAGTTTATCGCATGTGGTAGTTGTGCTCACTTATATTTGGTGATGTTTTGGATTGATTTGGCTTTTATCCGCCCCCAAGTTGCGTTCGCAGAGAAGGTTAGAGGAAGTAGGGATAGTTTTAAAGTGCGGAATATATAGCCAAGCGTTCAATTTGAGCCGGGGCTAAATTTCGCGCTGAGCCCGTCAAAAGTTTCGGATCTCTTGGATATCAGTTCTGACTATCAGACGCGGAACGGACCGGAAGTCAGTAGGTGGAAAATGGCGAGACAGAGGGGTAGGCGAACGCATCGAAAGTGGTGCGAGGCGGTAAGAATCCTCGATATGCGCCCTCTATTCCTAGGAATACCTCTTTGCGAAAGTTCCACACCGGAATGGAATTGAACGGACACATTTCACGGTTAATATCTAATGCGAGTCGTGTCACGTTGACGAATCGATCGATCGGACAGCAGAAAGCTATCTATTGGAGCTAAATATATATATGAAAACTTCCAATGTTGATTCATCAGCAAACATCTTGGTTTATATATTTATTATATTCATAGGAAGAGAATGTAACCCCCACATCTAAGCAAAAATTGTTATTAATCCATTTTTGTGCTGATAATATTGATGACCGGCAGTTATCACACTTATTTATGCCCAAATCTACAATATTTTCATTGTTAAGTTCAATATTGGTATTTATTACATTTTTCACCCATAAAAATATAACCGTAGTTGAGCTTTAAAGCTCTGAAAATATTCAAAACGGCCCCCATTCAAAAGTAATTCCAAATATTGGTGGATTTTGCGGTCAATGCGTGTTGCGATAAACGCTTCCGTGCCAAATATCAGCATGCGCAAAATATGAGAACCCTTTTTTCGCACACGAAAGCAGCGGAGCGATATGCGCGCATATTTGGCGGGTGGCGGCGACGGTCAACGAGGCCGAAATTTTCGCTACCACTGCATGCGATAAACTCGACGATAAAAATGAAGATAAATTTCGATGTCCTCTTACGGGAGCAACGACACAACTAAAGCGCCTGAAACAACAGCGTATACTTCGCTAGGCTGTAACAATAAACAGTTTTCGGTAGATATACACGCGTTGTTTACACACCGTTAGTAATAAGCAATTACCAACATTCATACCTGATATTCTTAATGGAGTAGTCTGAATATATTACTACTATATTTCCGCCAGTGCGTTATTGAATTAAAAATATATGATTCATGAGAATAATATAAAAAATGCACTTTTAGTTTTATCCAGAGATTATTAAGGGAATAATAGTCGACTACTTAATAAAATATAAAGAATAAATTGATAATTTATGCAGTATTTCGTTTTAGGTATTTTTGTTCCTATGAATATTTCACTTTTCCAAAGTATTTCTTTGCAAATATGTGTAAATCATGAATATATAAAGTAACAGTGTTGTAATACAATTATTGAAAGCTTAAATATTTCTACGGACATACTATGCAGATAGAATAATTGCCATTATCTCTATTTCCTTGAAAATACTGGGAACCAGATTATGAAATATTTCTTTTAAATCCTGCTATTATTATGGAAAATAAAGCATTTGCTGGCAAAATACTCCAGTGTATAAACTTTGTGTGGGAGAATATCGCTTTGCAAATAACAGAAGCAGATGCAAACAACAATATCATTACGTAGAATTCTCGAATTAAATTTGATTTAATTGGAGTACAGAAACTCCCTGATTACATTTTATATCAATTAAACCGATCTATATTTTACAATTTCCAAGCGATCTTTTTTTTTATAATATATTTTTATTTATTTACATCTGTAACTCTAGAAGGTAGAAAATAAGTTTGTAATGTAATATATGCCAGACATTCATATTCAAATGTCTCACGAAATTTCGTATTTTCGCTCCTTTAATGTACGTCTATTAAAACCACGCAGAAGAAACATAAAATATGATGTACGACGTAATGGAGAAGTGGAGGCGCCTGGCATTAGGCGCCCTATATATGAACCGACGGCAACGGTTAGTATGGAATGGGAAATTCTAATTCCGAATACGTGCTCAAGAGCATGGCGACATAAGTTGAGTAGAGGGAGAGGCTAGGGATGTCCGTACAAAGACACATGAGGGTGTTAAGTGCGTCTAACAACTGGAATGCCCAGCGCTGCCACCACAAATTGAAACGTATGAATGATGTTTGTGTACGACCTATATGACCGCGTTCGCGCAAATAAAAACGACGAAAACTGCAGACTAATTACGACGGACGGTTCTGGGATGTAATTAAAATATAGTGAACAGGGAAAATTAATTTCTAGAAGGTTGGTTTACATATTTATGAGTTGATATACTCATAAAGCGCGCAATTCAGCGAATTGGCTTTACCGTAATATCGCAGCCTATTACCATCTGCAAATAATGGCATAGTTTCTAATACCAAGGGGCGGCAACCCTTTTGTATTTTATAATAAATGTGTTGCTATTAACGTAATTGAATCGCCGTCAATTCGATTAGGTGAAATTTTGGGAAAATGACAAGCTCAGTTTAATCTATTTAATTTTACGATGTTTAAATTTTAAAGGAAATTGAAAATAATTTATA
>JAODAC010058239.1:0-16637 GCA_027575185.1 Mimaenictus wilsoni
ACTTAACCTAACTTAACCTAACTTAACCTAACTTAACCTAACTTAACCTAACTTAACCTAACTTAACTTAACCTAACACTTATCTTAAAAAACGAAGTAAAAAGTCACAATACTTGTAACAATATCTGCAAAGTCAAAGGAAAATCAAACAAAATAATCTGGCCAAATAAATTTTTCAACTAAAAAAATGCAACAAAAAAAAAACACTGGGAAACTTGTGGACGATAAAATTTTCCTAGACTCATCGCCACCGACATCAACACACGGGGGTGGAGTTGGCAGAAGAATAACTCGGCTGCATGATTCGATTCGGTTTATTGCTCTTTTGACTCTGAAACTTTTCGACGGCGCTGCTTTTGTTGCATGCGACGACGACGTTGTAGCGGCGGGCCCACCACCATCGCCGTTATTCTTTGCCGAAGAAGCCTTGAATATTTGTCTATCGAAGAACGAAACGACCCGAACTAATATAACTTTTCACAATTTAGCAGCCGTTTTTATTGTCGCCGACTTTGCGCACTCGCCACGGCGTAGTTTTACTGCGCTTTCGTTTTTCTTTTCTGAGTAGGAAGTCGACGAAGAAGCGAAGAAGCGAATGCTTGTTCTGTTAAATGTTGCTATGTTGTGCGAGGGTGGCATTATGTTATGACAGGGCTGGAGTTATTACGGCGACGAAGAGTGCAACGATGTTGATAGTTTTGATGGAGTATGAGAGCTTTTAGTTGGACTTTTCACTTTGTGCTTCTGTATAGAAAATGTAATTCTTTATATTTTTGTTTGAGTTTCTTTGTAAATTGTGTAAATACTATTTTAATATATGGTTATTCGATTTTTATTTAAGACGTGTAAATAACTTTTTGAATTTATTACTGAATAATATTTTTTTATTGCAGTTCTAGGCGGATGATTGAAGAGCTAATTCTTTTGATACCAACTCGTATAAGTTATTCATAAAATTATTTCAGAATACAATATTTATTTGGAAGTGTTGCAATGACATTTTGTTATTATTTGTAAATTTGCCTAGTTGAAAACTAGTTGAAACATTAAAGACCTGATTCCATTGATACCAAACTCGAAGAATTACTTCATTATGGATCCACTAAAATCACCATCGTAAATTCACCGAGGTAAATTCATCGCTAAGAAAAATCACCGCGAGTAAATTCACCGCTAAGAAAAATCGCTAAGAAAATTCTTCTGTCCTTATGAGTTTCAATTATTCTTAAGGAATATCTCGCAATTAATTAACAAAAAAGTTCAATCAACAACGGTTTGATGACCCATTAGACACATTCACGAATGTGAATGAAATGTTGAGTAATTAACGTCTTAACGCTTATTGTTAGGTCGGTGAGGAGCACGGGCACCAAAATGTTTTGTATATATACTCATATTTCCCAGCTGATTTGTTTTCATTGCGATTATACGATAATATCATATGAATCTGAATGTCTTAACTTGGGCACCTTCGTTTTAGATGTCAATTTCATTTAAATTAATTATATATGCCCGTAATACTTTTGTTTACGGAATAATATCCGCTATGAGCGCAATGCCCTCGGGCACCACCCAATCCTCGCGATGAGTTTTAGCACGGTGAATTTTCGTAGCGGTGAATATACCAGCGGTGATTTAGCAGCGATGATTTTTCCGCGGTGATTTTACCGCGGTGACTTTAGTGGCTCCCCTTCTTTATAATACTCATTTCAATTCTTGACTGAATCAATCATTAATTACTTTACTTAGTTGTATTATTCTATAAATTTCCATTGTAAGGCATTTTATAAGTCTCTGTCGCCTGTTTTCCGAGATAAAAGAGTTATAAATAACATTATTTCAAAATTCAACATTCATTTAGAAGAGTTGCAGTGTCATTTTGTTGTCACTTGTAAATTTGCAAAAATATATTGGTCCCAAATCCCAAGTGGAAAATTAAAGAGTTGTTTCTATTGATACCAAACTCTATGAATTCCTTCTTTAAGCCCACCTGGGCAGCTCAGTTGGTAAGGTTTCGGTCTACCACGCAGTCGGACGGAGTTCGAGCCCCCGGGGTGGGCACCCTACTAGTTGTAAATTTATTATTAAATAAATTCACACTAAAATCACTCTCAAAATCACAATATTAATCCACACCGACAAGAAAAAGGCACAACTCAACAATCGCAATGCGCAACTCACAAAAATACAACACAACTCACACACAACAAAGAAGCCACAACATCACAATAATAACAACAAACATCAACAAAAACAAGAAATCTCAATAACTTGTAAATATGTACAAACACAATAAACATATGTATCCAGGCTGAAGGACCAGTGAAGGTCGATGGCCAGGTCTCCGGACCGAATACAAATAATAAAATCCTTCTTTAATGAACCCTTTTAAATTCTCAACCGAGTTAATCATTAATTGTTTTATATATGTTATTAGTGCCTGTCCCCTATGTTTACTAGATAATAATAATTATAAATAAAATTGTTGCAAATACAAAATTCATTGGTACTTTTTGCCGTGAAATATAGGAAACTAATAATATATTTGCAAAAATATTTATTGTTATCCCATTGAGAAAACATTGATAAATTTGTAAATTAAAAAAACAAAATTGTTATCCAAATGGAACATTAGATAATTGATTCTATTGATACCAAATCCAATGAATTCTTTCCTGAACTATTTTCAATTTCCACTGACAATTAGTCATTCATTAATTACTTTACATAATTGTATTTCTCTAGGAACATTTGCAAACATTTCTTATTATCATCGCAGTCCTAGTTGGTACATTCATTTGCTGATTCCCTTGATACCAAATTTAATACAATAATTCTTTCGTCGTGCATATTCAAGATCATCTCGTTTTTAAGATAATCATAATTATAAATAAAATTACAAAGTTGTATTTATAATCAAAATACAAAGCTTTATCCAAACTTATAAAAGCAACCAACTTTAAACGTTTTATTCGAAAACTTTTAAATTAATTCGCAAATTCTTATTTTGCTTCCTTCTCCTCCTCCTCCAAACGAATTCGTTTAGTTCACTCTCACGCTACCTTGACAATCATGGCTTTAAACTACAGGTAGTTTTACGCGACGATGAATTACTTGAGCGCGCACAATTCACCAATGCGCGATTCGCCGCGTTGAATGTAAATGTTTTTAATTAAATTTCGCCCCATCGCCGCGCCGCCTACCAACCGGTCGCCAGGACGCGCAACTTTTCTATATTGTGCGCCATTTGTGAGTTTAAAATTCAAAGCTTGTAGATTCAGCGCGAAGACGCTCAACTTGTGTGACTTGTAGCCGGTTAAACTTTTCCGGCGCGCCGCGTTGCTTAAATATTATATGCGTATTTCTTGCGCTTTGGGTTTTTCTACCTTTCCGTGCGCTTTTTGTGCTGACTGCAGACACCTTTAAAGTTCCAGCTAAAGCCCTCGGATAGTGCGAAACCGGCTGGAATTGAATAGAAACAAAGTGGAACAGCGCGGCAGGCACGGCTCGTAAAAAGGCGCGCAAAAACCGTTCGGTTTTTTTTTTTGCGAAAAAGCGCGGCAAATAAGACAACGTAGCCTAGCGAAAAGAAAAAGACCCCGAAAAAACCCTATAGAAAGTCAGAGAAAACCGTGCGAAAAGTTGCAATGTGTGCCACATACGATTATGCCTTTGTTTTGCAACTTTCCACGTGCTAGAAATACCTTTGCTCTGCTTGTTATGCAGGACTTTTGATGCTTTTTCGTACGCCTCAATTGTGCTCAACTTTTTTCCTTTTTTCAAACTTAAAATTTGATCATACTAAACTCTAAGATAAACTCGTTTAAAAATTCACCAAATACAGTTAAAATAATCCTATTTTACACTTTACAAATTTGTATATTCCTGCTACAAATACAACAACGTATAAATAAGGGGAAAAAATCTGTTTCAACTTTGACTATGTACGAAATTTGCAATTTGTGATTTTTAGCACGTATCTAGTCGGGCGAATACCATTTGTGCTCTTTGTATATTAAGGAACTTCATAGAGAAAGAGTTGATAATAAAACAACTTCTAGTATCTGCGACTCCCCATTTTTCTCAGCAAAATTCCGCCCCAACAGGGCTCTGGAGGAGTATACTCTGGAATACTCTGGAGGAGTATTCTTTCTAGGCCACGTCCCAAGTCAAATGACTTCGCTTCAGTGATCTAGTGTAGGCATAAACCACCTGCGCCAAATTTGGGTGGCCCCCAAATCGACGAAAGTTGATTGTGCTCTTTGCAGATTAAGGAACTTCATAGAGGAAGAGTTGTTAAATCAGATGATTTTAGTCTCTAGTCAATATTATTAATTTGACCTAAAATTTAATAAGAGATAAGCAACTCATCACAATGTAAAAATTATTCTTTATTTATCAATCAATTTACATTCTTCTGGGTTGTTCTAACCAATGTCATCAACAGGAAACCGGATGTAAACATCACCGCCGTGGAAAACCTAGAGTGTCGTCTATGACCATAATAAAACAACATTTAGTCGCAGCGACTATCCACTTTTCTCGACTCAGCAATATTCAGCCCCTATAGGGACAACTCTGGAGATGTACATATATTAGGCCATGTCTCAATTCAAGTCACTTCGCTTCAGTCATCTAGTTCAGAGATGAACAACTTGCGCCAAATTTGGGTGGCCCCCAAATCGACGAGAGCCGATTGGGCTCTTTGCAGATTAAGGAACTTCATAGAGGAAGAGTTGATAATAAAACAACATGTAGTCCCTGCGACTACCCATTTTTCTCAGCAAAATTCCGCCCTAACGGGGACTACTCTGGAGGAGTGGTCTTACTAGGCCCCATCCCAATTCAAATCACTTCATTTCGGTCATCCAGTTCAAGCGTGAACAACCTGCGCCAAATTGGGGTGGCCCTAAAATTAACGAATGCCGGTTGTGCTCATTGCTGATTAAGGTCCTCTTCATAGAGGAAGAATTGTTTAATCTGAAGATGTTAGTCTCAAGCCGATATTATTAATTTGACCTAAAATTTGATAAGAGATAAGCAATTCATCACAATGTAAAAATTATTTTTTATTTATCAATCAATTTACATTCATCTGGGTTGTTTTAACCAATGTCATCAACAGGAAGCCGGATGTAAACATCACGCGCCGTGCAAAATCTAAAGTGTCGTCTATGACCATAATAAAACAACATCTAGTCGCAGGGACTCTCCACTTTTCTCGAATCAGCAATATTCAGCCCCTACAGGGACACTCTGGAGGTGTACATATACTAGGCCACGTCCCAATTCAAATCACTCCGCTTCAGCCATATAGTTCAGGCGTGAGCAAACTGCGCCAAATAAATTGATGTGGCCCCCAAAGTTTTCTAACAATAAGTCCAAGAGTTCCCCTGATCTTCTTCATAACCACCATCTAGTACATCATCCCTGGAAACCATCTATGCGATGAAGATCGCACTCACTTAAAAATTCGCCAAATACAAAAAAATATAACCTTATTCGACTCTTTACAATTTGTATATTTTGTGTATTATTCGTAATTTGTATATTCCTGCTACAAATATAACAAAGTATAAAATAAAGCGAAAAATTCCATTCCAGCTTCCTCCACTCCCCGTGCGAAATTTTACAATTTGTCACTTTCGTCACGTTCGTAGTAACTGTCCAGACATCTCCTCACGTCTAGTCTAGTCGGGCGAATGCCGTTTGTGCTTTTTGCAGATTAAGGAACTTTACCCATCGCCCGGATGTCAGTTGATCATACAGATGTATTCGCATACCTTAGCTTGCAAAATTGTGCGAAACTCTTCGCATCGACAGGGGCGCGTTAGGTGCGCGCGTACGTGGGTGTGGGTGTGCTTTATTGATTTTGGATTTGAGCGGTTGGGCCCGATGCGCTTTTGGCCCGTGCGGATTAATCCTGCGGGCGGCTGGCATGGCGGTGGGATGGCTAGATAAAGCTTATGAATGCAAAGCCTCTCCTGGTACACTCTTTCCTGCTGAATTTATATCTCTCTGGATGTGTGCCTATGCATATTTCTCTTTGTATTGGTGTGTTCGTATGTATATATGCATGTGTGTTTGTGTGTGTATGTGTGTATGTATGTGTATGTGTGTATGTATGCATATGTATATATGTATTTGTGTGGCAGAGTGGTTGGAGGGAAGGGCATTGAGTTTGTTGGCGACGAGAAGTGCAGAATATTCAGCCGGGATGCTTTGCATACCAGGGGAAAGGTAAAGCACACTGAAATGCAAACAGAAGTACAAATAGCAGTACGTTTGTATTTGGCGGTGAATTTAAATTGAGTTGCGATGTCGCGTTGTGCGATATAGCACGATATCATTCTTTTGGAAGCTGCCGAATTATGTGTTTTTGATATATTTGTGGATTTTTGTTTAATATTTGTTTTGGTAACCCTGGTTTTTGGTTATTATTTTATAATTAACCTCCTAGCATAAATATGAAATTTTTGATGCTTTATAAACAATTTTCGACCTTACAGGTCGATAGACAAAAATATACTTATTATTATTATTATAGATAATTAAACTGAAGTATGTTATAGGTTTCAGTAGTCAGGTTTACAGGTTGTTAGACAAAACTAATACAGGGGTGAGCAACCTGCTGCCTGACGAATAATCTACTGCGGCACGCGAAGCGTTCTAAGCCCAACATTAACGTGTGTTTTATAGTCATCATGGTTTCCTCTTATTAATATTTATACATTAAGAACTTTCGACCTCATGCTCCAAAGCAATGAAAACTGGCAGATGATTGCAAACTACACAAGAACGGTGCTCCAGAGGAAAAACGTAGAGAAAATAGCAATTACAGATACGGTGGGGTATGCTGTATAGTCTCCTGAAGCGCCCCTGATATACCCAAATGGAACTTCCTCCACTTGCTACTTTGTTAAAACATTTAAAAGAATGATTTCTTATAGATTGAACAAGTTATATCAAATTCTAAACATTCTTGACATCTAAACTTAATTTCAGAGCTATTTATTTGATAGAAAAACTCATAAAATTCTAAACTATACCATGATAATTATTAATATCAGAGAAAGTACATAAAAAATTCAAATATTTAGGTGTTGTAATAGACCAAAGAGGTCTAAATAAGTCTGGTTTTATAGCATTTTATAAATGAAAACACTTTTAATTTTGCTAAACGAAGTTTTTTTTTACAATTTTCAGTCCGCTTCTCCACTTGCTACTTTATTAAAACATTGAAAATAATGATTTCTTATAGGAATGGGAAGTTCCATGGGGGGTAAGGAAAAAGTTAAGATGATGCTGGGTGAGCCACGACAAAATAACTGCTCCCCTTTCAAAGGACCACTTGCTCCGGTTAGTTCTACGCTGGGAACGCTCTCAAGAAAAACTTTCGGCCCATTGGCAGTAAGTCAAAATCGTTAGGAACTCCATTCGACAAGCAATTAATGAAATGCAAAAACGCACGTCGTCATTGCCGCCTTTTATTAAGATTTATGCACTAAGAAGACAAACATTTTCTCAAACACACAAAAAGTAGCGAACGATACTCGAGTGTAAACGTCTATTAGTACACTCGCACTATTTATTAGTGCACTGCTAGTGACACTCGCTACGCTCATGCCTCTAACAACACGTGCCCAAAAACGCTCTTTCCACACTTGTATCGTGATATAAAATACGTTTTGTGTGTGATTCGACAAAAAATATTCAGCATATCATTAGCCTCTGATAAAAAGTTGCTCACCCCTGAATTACTACACGATTTATATAAATATAATTAGTATATTCAATTGTATTACAATTTTATCGTCACAAGAATACAACAAAGCACAGCAATACAAAATTCCAGAAGTAAAACTTTCCCCTTTTAATATATGCCACAACAAACTAAGTTTTTTTTTGTTGTTAAAAACTAAAATCAAATTTTCAACAAAGACACATAGTGTGAAATGGACAATAGGCTATTAAAATCAGACAAAATTAAGCTATTGTACGCAAAGTAACAGGCACACACAACTAATAAACGATTCCGTAATTATACAGTGTCCACATCAGTGGCATGTAATTATTTCTGCATTTTTAATTGCATTTGCTGAGAGCGCACAAAGTGTGAACAAACGCATGCATGATGCATGAGATGAGTAACACTGTCACACATACATAAACTGGTTAATTATTCACATGTCTACCGCTGAAGATTTGCAAAACTTTCGCAGACCCGTTGCTCACTCCTCGGCAAAATCACAGCATCACAATATCTTTCTCTCAACTCTCAACTTCTTCCATGTTGTTCGTCAGCTTGCAAAGTTCGACAGACACCCGGCACATCGTTTTTGTCTTTTTTTGTTCTCTTCAGTATCCTCCGTCGTGCCGTAAACATCGAATAACAATACCACGTATGTGGTCCATCTCTTCTGCAACGGACACCATGTGAAAGGCAATTTAAAAATTAACCTTAAAGGGTGCAATTATAATAAACACCCGTGAAGCAGACGCGATGCGCTGCACAATGTGCTTGAGTACCGAAGAACATCAACGTTTACATCAGCATTCTTTATTTTTTGTTCGTGTTCTTTTTTATATCTGTTTTCACACCGGCGAAAAGGTGAGGCGTGAAAATAAAAGATTCGGTAGAGATGGAAATTGAAAGGTGGGTGTTATGGGCCGTTCTTTGATGATCGCGTTGATGTAGATGCCTATTGTGAAAAGCAGATGTTAAGGTTGTTTTTTTTATTAAAAAATGATGTCAATGACAGTGGTGATGAGATTTATTACATATAAAATAAATTAATTATGTAACAAGTTTGTAAGTTTGTGAGTGTCAGTTTTTTGTTACAATTGGTCCTTCGAACCGGATGTGAAGCAGCCCATATGAATGAATATATATAGCCCTATATATCCTCACCAATGTAGATTTACATGAGACGTATATTTCAATTCTTAATTTTTATAACAATTTAAATAGTACGTGTTTATTTTTTGTTTAATTTACTAATCGTAAACTACTATGGTCATTAGTTATATTCAATGATTAAAAAATGATGTAAATGACAGTGGTGATGAAATTTATTAAATATCAAATAAATTAATCATGTAACAGGTTTGTAAGTTCGTGAGTGTCAATTTTTTGTTACAACCTTCGAACCGGATGTGAAGCAGGCACCTATGAATTATTGTATATAGCCCTTTATATAAATTAATCTAAAAGTGAAAAATGTAGACAATTGGTCCTTCGAACCGGATTTAAGAGAACCAGTGAAGAATTAAGATATACAACACCATATACGCATCAAATCATGAATGTACCAATTGATTTACTTGACTTGCAAGTATACTTATACAATTTATGGAAATTGTGACTTATTTACTAGATATTAACCCATAAAGTCCTAACAAGTACATTCTATCTCTGTTGTACTTTTTAAAGATATGATGTACAAAAATTAATCTAAAAGTGAAAATTGTAGACAATTGGTCCTTCGAACCGGATTTAAGTGAATCAATGAAGAATTAAGATATACAACCCCATGTACCTATCAAATCATGAATGTACCACTTTATTTTCTTGACTTGCAAGTATACGTATATAATTTATGGAAATTGTTATTTATTTACTATATATCAGTCCGTCACGTCCTAACAAGTACTTTCAATCTATGTTAAGTTTTCTTTAAGATATGATGTACATAAATTAATCTAAAAGTGAAACATACAGACAATTGGTCCTTCGAACCGGATGTAAGTGAACCAGTGACGAATTAAGATACGCAACCCTATATACCTATCAAATCATGAATGTACCAGTTGATTTTCTTCTTACAGGTATACTTGTATAATTTATTCAATGTTCTGACAAATTTAATACACCACTCCCAGCAAATGCACTCATCTAATCTTCCACTTCATCTATTACCACCTTTAACTCTTCTTAAAACGATCCCAAGACAGGCTAAGTAACTGAAAGTGATATAAAATATAATTTCCATCAAAACCTTTCATTAAATCATCTCAACATCTACGCATATCCTCATAATATTTATTCTCACTCTTCAAAAACGTTTAAATAATCCCACTGCAAGTGCAACTAAACTCATAACACATAAATTAAATAATTCACTCACTCCCACTCTTTCTCCTACTCCTCCTGCTAACTAATCCAACGATATATATTTCAACTCTGTTTGCAATTCGTTCTGACGGCGACACAAAGAAGAAAAAAGATCAAAGTTGCTCAGCGAGTAAGTGAATTCGTTGAATTCTACGAATCCGCAATGCCCCATGGTGGCTGCCGAATTGGAGGATTTGTGAATGTCTTCTTCCCCGTAGCATCTAGGATTAAACGGTGGAAAATTAAAGAAAAGAACAAAGCGAACCGTCGCCAAAACCCCTCAGGTTTTCCTGCAATGTGCAGACCCTCCTCTCTACCGGCACCATCACCGACGGCATTGACTTTTTCAATTATTTTATTTTCGCATGATTACAGCGCGAAATTGCTTGGTTTGTTTAGCTTCCAGACAGACGGGGATGATTCAGACTGACTCGGGCAATTCCTGCGTTTTTTTTCATTGAAATTTTGTCTTAAACGGGGATAGAAATAGCAGACAATGAATATATATTGGGAAACGGATCAAAGTATTTGCCACATTTTTTTCAGGTGTAGACAGATCTAATCAGTTAATATTTATTTAAGAATTTGGTGATAGAAATATGATTTCGTAATGTGTCGAGGTATAAATGCATTTATGACCTAGATATTTGTTATTTATTGATGAAAGTTTAATTTTTATTTTGTTATCTTTCTCTCGGTATTTATATATTTTGAGAGTGATACTTTTTGATATGAATGCTTGATATCGATATCAGTTTGATACAGATATTTTCTTTTCGATCCTTTCTGTTGACGATGCTAATAAATATCGATACACTCATTCAGCTTAGTTTGGCATTTTTATTTTCAAGCTTCAATACTTCAAATTTCGAAACGTACTGATACTTTTCAAAACTTTGACATGAGACATGAGTATCGATACTTCTATGTACATATTTTGAAAGATACGTTTTCTGGTAAGAATAAAAGTATAAATGAACCTCTGTGAAGTTGGAAATCTCTAACAAAATTCTTTTTTGGGATTTTTTACTAACTCCACAGCGGTTATGAATGAAACGAAAATTTGTTATTGATACTTTTTGGGATTTTTATTTTTTGTTTCATTACTTTCTGGTAGCCGCTTTCGATACTTTATGAATCCTAGGCTTCCAATTTAAGTCGTCGGGTATATTGAAAGACCACGTACTATGGGTGCAAAAGAAGGCATGGTGTATAAAGGAAAAGTATAAAGGGTAAATGGGAAGTATGTGTGCAGGAAATATGGGTATAGGAATGAAAATATTCTATTCTCCGGACTATATAATTTTATCAATACTTTCTAATTAAGAAATGTTTGGTATTGATACTTGTTTAATGTATACATACAGAAGATAGACTAGTAAAACAAAGTTGGCAAGCAAAAGCTGCAATAAACAGAGAAAGAGGTAGGCCCATAAAAGAGTGGGACAACATAATACAGCAAAGCATAATAAAACAAGGAATAACGATAACTGAAGCGAAACAATTAGCCATGAAGAGAAAAAGATGGAAACATTTTGTAAATATGCATTGTATGTATACATTAATGAATACGTTAACTAACTAGTGAATGCATGCATTACCTAGATAATGTATGAAGTTACTAACCCTCTGAAGTTCAAAGCATTAATTGATGAATTTCAAAGTAAAATTTAGTTGAAATTTTTTTAAATTAAATTTTGAAAAATAAAATAGTTGAAAGAAGTAACTCAGAAAACACATTAAAACAGATAAACATTTTGTTTTTAACTATACAATAACAATTTTAAACAATACACTATGCACTAAATTTAATGAAACACAAATAAATAAACATTTTATATAAAAGGAAATACAAATTTAAAACATAAAAATACAAAAAAAAACTAACAGAAAAAGAAAAAAATTGAAACCCAAAATGAACAATTATATATAAATAAGAAAAACATGTTGTTTGTTTGAACAATTTAAACTTCCATGACATTTGGAATTGCACTATTTTTTTGCTTTAAGGCATGTACATCTATTTGTTGTGCTCTTTGTTTTACATCGGAATTTAGAAAATCCCTGTCCGGTATCTATCGACTGTTTGGTTACAATAGTTCGTAATATAACCCATTTAAAATTCCATTGCATGCTCCAATTTGAAAATAGTCATTTTCCGTTTTGTTTATTAAACATCCCAATATTGCACGAGAATCTCCCCGTCCTCTTCAACTTCCGGTGCCTTTATTCTTACTGTCATTCCTACCTTCGGCGGAGGATGCGAAGTAACAGAAGTTAATTTCAAGCAAGTAGCATTCTCATGTAAGTTTTCTTTGGACTTTGCTCGGGAATTATTGTTTTGTATTTTCAATGTACAAATATCGCACATTTTACATTCCGAATTAACTAAAATGTCACATCACATTTTCGTAGGGTCTCTTTCATTAATTTTGCATATTTTTGTTTAGTCATACGAAATCTGTTATCTTTCTGTGGAATATTGTTAATATTTTCGTAAAATTTATCTTTGATTACATCTTTATACATTTTATATTTATGACTAAAAAAAGATAATTATTTATTACTCTGGACACATATAAATTAAACAATTCACATACCAAGAACCCCAAACGAAAAAACAGCAAACAACAAACGGTGCAAAAAGCCCTGCGACCTACAGCACGAATAAAGAGGTTAGGTTTGGAGTTTCCCGGTAGATTTGACTCACTTTGACTAGAGGCAGTCCGTGAATGCATGCATCCACTAGTAAATACATTCATTTCGATTATAATGAATACTTTAACTACGGATCTCAGCAAATGTATACATTGGCTAGTAAATGTATACATTAACTAAATGAATGTTTTAAGTGTAACATATACATTTGAGCATCGACATAGCTTAAGAGATTCACATAATAGTCGTAGAAAATTTATAATGCCCAACTCGCATGGAATGCACATTCCTCACTCGTATGAGTTGCAGTACTCGCCAGTACAGGTAGCACTACTCTATTATTACTCCTTATTGCAGTGATATCATCGATGTTTTTAGCATATCAACAAATTTTATGTACATATTTTACGTGCATCTATAAAATATTTAAATATAACTAAAAAGTGAATTTTGCATACTTTGACTTTGCCTACATAGCCACAAGTTAAAATTGATGAAAATAATAGGTTGATTTACGCAACAAAGTTGAAAACGCCCAGGTTATATCAAAATTACATTATTCAATGGCCATAAAATGCATCTTATTATGCAGCGATCCACACCAAACGGACGCAAGGAGGCAAATTGCAAAGGATTAAAATGCGCCAGGCCAGCGCGCGCTGAAGATGCTGCGCGAAATGCGCCCTGCCGCTGGACGCCGATGTGATGATATATGTTATAATTTCGCTAGTGCCGGGGTACCGAAGTGCCGGCACCGGATTACAATAAACGAGCGCATTTGCATAATTGAGCGATACGTGCGATTGGTCAAGCCAGCCGAGCGCGAAAGGTGAAGATGCACATTTTAACGTTTTACCTTGCGATAAATTACGCCCTTGGAAAAAATAGAAATATTAGTAACGCCATATTCGAATTGTTAAAGTATACGAAACAACATGTGAATTTAAAATAAATTCCACTTGTCATTAACTAACGCCAGCTATTTCTTGCCCTAGTCGAGACGAAATTTCGTGATTGTACATTCACGTTCAATTTACGTTCAACGCTAATCCGATTGAACATTTACAAATATTAAACTTTCAACAAAATGTAGCAACAACTATCGAAATAAATTTATAGAGTTGTTTTAAATTCCTTAAATTCCACTGGAATTATTCAGACTTTTAAGTAATGCCATCCATATTCTGTTTGTGAAACTATACGATACCAAATTTCATGAATTTGCATTTGTTGAATCACAATCCGGCTGAAACTTAACGAATATTAAACTTTCAATAAAATTTAGCAATAACTATCGAAATGAGGGGGAGAAAGTAAAAAAAAAACACTTTTTTAAAGGGAAAACAGATATAAATATTTATTACTATTTACAAAATAGAAAAATACAACAGCTTGTACAAAGTTTGAGTCTACCCCGAAACCCCGAAACCTTTATTGCTACTCTTGACTTTTTAAGTACGGTTGACCGCACCTTCATTGTTAAGTTAATCGTTTACAACACCGAAAAAATAATTAATGCACTGGGTGTTGCAAACTCGGTTTTTCCACCTGGCCGTGCTATTAAAAGAGAGAGAATGTCTGTCATACAAGCGATTAGTGTGTAATTGTATAACACATTAATGTATTTTCCAAGATACGTAAATTTCTAATTTCTATCTAAATAATCTTCTAGGCGTCTTGATTCTGTGGAGATATGCAGGCGTGATATTCGATGCGAGAGCGACACGGCTAGACAATGTCTTGTACCTGGCATATCTTTCCTAGGGATTGGAACATCACCTATCTCCTTTTTATACATAAGATATGATATAGAAACCCCGAAGGCGTCGGCGATGCGCATTGCCAGCTGCGACGCGCTAACGACGCGCTAGCGACGCGTTGACGTGATAAGCTCAGCTCGGACGGAGGGACAAACTGGGTGGTTGTAAAAGTGAGAGCGACGGACAGTCTCTCTCATTTAATACCGCGGTCAGTTTCTGGAAACATTCAGTCCCCTTTATTGCACACTTCAAACTCCTTAATTTTTGTTTACGACATATGATTATGGGATTTACGACTTAAGCTAGTTTCGGACTTATTGGCTAGACCGTTTACGAATTGCGTATTTGTTTTCGTAGATATTGGATTAAATTTTAACATATTTGTGCCCAGTGAGGGAAAGTAAAAAAACCCATGTAAATGTTGGTAGATGTGTAGACTGGGTTGAATTTTTTTGTTTTAACTATCGAAATGAATTTATAAACTTGCTTTAATATCATTCGATTCCACTATAAATATTCAGACGTTTTAGTAACGTCATCTAAATTCTCTATGTTAAACTATACGAAACCAAATTTCTTAAATTTACAGTTGTTTAACAAAAATTAGACCCAGATTTTACTAATATTAAATTTCAATAAATATTTATATAAGCAGTTTTAATTTGGTTGGATACTACTATACATATACAGATTTTTAACTAGCGCCATCTATATTCAGTTTGTTGCACTACTCGAAACCTAATTTCGCGAATTTGCAATTGTACGGCCCAAACTCTACTACATTAGGAAATATTCAATTTTCTGTAAATTCTAACAATAGTTATAAACAAATTTGTAAAGTTGTGAATTCCCTTATAATAATAATTTATGTATTTTATAGTTGCTGACATTGAAGATTATTATGTGTGATTTTTACTTTTTTTTTGTTATTGTTGTTGTTGTTGAAGTTGTTGTTGTTGTTGTTTTGTTGTTGATGATGAGTGTGTAGAATTGTTGTGTGAGCGAATGGGTTTTTTGAGAATAAAAATTCCCACAAGAAGATGCTCGAACCACGTCCACTGGCGTGATTCGCCTAGGTGTTACCTACTAGGCCACCTTTTAAGTAACGCCATCTATATTTTCTTTGTTATACTACACATACATATTTTGCATGTTTTTACGTTTGCTCAGCAACAATCCAACCAAAAATTAAACGCTATTAAATTTTCAATAACTAATGAATGAAATGGAAATGAAAATCACTATCCATCAGAGAGGAGTAGATAAAATTGCATCAATAATTCAGCATCACTACTGTACAACTGCACCGCGCACCGTATACAACGAGCAGCGGATATATCTGTAACATTTAATTATAACTGTTCCCCGGTTCGCAGTGCATAGATTGCATCGATAGATCAGCAGAAAGGCATAAAGCATAAAACTAGTAGTATATAATATCGACGAATACAAGAAGAAAACTCGAAAATTGCATGGTTAAAGCCGTTTTATGACAGTGCACAGTACATCATCGTTGGCTATCAGCTTGGGCTTGTGCATCGTCGTGGCGTTGTACAATTGTACATATCGAACCCGGAGGCGATAATAATATAATTCCAATCGCTATCTTTCTGTAATGCGTTGTAGTGCTTATAATACCTGGTGGTATCTAAGTGCATGTAAGTGCGCTCAATAAGGAGACTCCAAGCGTTTAGAGCATCGAGTGTGCACTCGAATGTACAAATGCGGATCATTTGTGTGGATGGTACTCCGCATCTATCGATATTCACAATCAGAGAATTGATATTGGCACTACTAGGCTCTTTGCATATGTTCCCATTTTATTCTTTTTTAGTTAGATTAATTATTTGAGGTTTATCGTTATTAATGTACAAACATGAATCCATTATGTACATCCGGGTTGTAAAGATGTCAAGTTTCTTTCTAAAAATATAGATAATATTTAATATAGAATGTATCGATAATTATCGGTATCGAAAATCTGTCATAAGTAGCGAAACGTTGTATTAATTTTTCGTTTTGGTATCGGAAGTATCGAAACTGAAGTATCGATACCAAAGTATCGAATTATCGATATTTAGTGGTACTGAAAGTATCTAAATATA
>JAODAC010058239.1:23976-52412 GCA_027575185.1 Mimaenictus wilsoni
TATTGGGTACAAGTTTTTGACAATTAACAACAAAAGTGACAGATTACTAGGCGTTTCATAAAATCATATTGTGTTTGACCTCTATCGGTAGATAATAAAATGATTCAATTTTATATATGTTTTCACATCAAAACATCAACATGTTTTACCAACAACCTACAGTCTTCCCCATTAATTTGAATTTTCAATTGATCCGTCCATAAGATAATATATTTACTCGATTTTCCCCGAAACTATACGAGGGTACCTCAAGATGTTCAAAGAAAAGATGTTACAAATTCAGAGAGGAATATGCTGCTGAAAAAGGAATCACAATCGAGTCGGGGCAAATTGCACCGAGTCAATAAAATGGGTCTCGCACAATTTGTACTCATTTGGGTCATATAAACAACATGAGTAAAGGAGAAGAGGTACGCACCAATTTTATTTTTTATTTTTTTCTTATGGAAATCTCTAACAAAATTCTTTTCTGGGATTTTTTACTAACTTCACAGCGGTTCTAAAACTGTGAAAGAAGTGTGTTTATTCATCAAAAATTAAATTCATCGCAAATTTTATCATAACACATTTTATTAAAATTCCTTGCTTATTTGTTTATAACAACAATATTATTCAATACTAATTTTTTATAACCATACAAACATTATAATATCAAACAAATAAAGCGCTGTGAGACTAGTATTAATACCACAGTCGTTAGGTGAAGCAGCAGCTTGCATATAAGCGATATAAACATTTACGGCTATAATAATAAGGCATCTAGATCAACATTGGAAAAGGAAATAAATCTGAAACGAGTTATTATTTGTTGTGCCGTGTGTTGCGAGCTAGTGCTGTGTGCGGTTCGGCTGTGTTACTCAAACGCGAGCAGCGTATTTAGCTTTTGTTTTTCTTCTGCCACGGCTGGACCATCGCGATGTGTCCGTCCGTCACTGCCCACGGGCATCGGGGCTCTTGCTTCGAAAGCGAAAAAAATTCCAGACAGAAACAGAACAGACCCGACCAGAACGGAGCGCTTCGCCTAAAAGTCATTTGAGGTTATGCAGCTGTTCGTTTTCAGTGTGCACACATACCGCTTTAAAAAATAACCTGAACATACTTTATTATAACTATGCTTTTTTATGTTCTACATATATAGAAAATGGGAAATTAAAATGCTCTTTATTTGAGTTGTGTTAATCTTACTAATTGTAAGCCAAACCTGACGTAATCGAAGTTAATTTATTTTTATTCTAACCTATCCTAGAGTCACCTAACTTAAGCTAACCTATTCTAATCTAACCTAAGCGATCCCAATCTTCTAATCCTTTCTTATCATAATCTAACCTAACCAAATTTAAGCAGTCAAATTGGGAGGCGAAATGTGGAGGATACTGCGAGAAACTAAAAGGTCAAGAACTCAAATAACACAGGGAGAATGAAGGAGGAAGTGAATGGAGCAATTAGGTGTAGAGGGTGCAGGAGACATGGAACCTGTCAATTGGAATTGGCTTCGAGTTAGTTGAGTTGCAACAAGCGATTCAAGGGATAAAACTGAAGAAGGCAGGAGGTGTGGATGCATTAAAAGCGGAGATAATGTTACTAGAAAAAGCTTTGGATAAATTGTTGCGGGAAATTTGGGCAAAACACAGAGACCTACCAGATTCCTGTAAAGCAGGAATGGTGGGTCCAATATACAAAGGAGGTGTCCCAACAAATGTCGACAATTACAGGGTGTTCGGCTATTTTAGTCTTAAGCGATTTATTTTATATGTTTTATTATTTTATTATTTTAGTTGTTCAGTTCATTCTTTATTTGTTCAGCACGTCCCCCTTCTCGATCTTCGTGGCAGCTGTATGCCTGCATTATTACACAAATAAATACATTATTGCTAGGTGTGATATATGCATGGTGTGCTGACCGCGTGGGGAGAGAAGCAGGGCTTGCGCTAATTGTTTCGCCTCATTTGCGACAGTATGCCACCAACCATCTAAAGGCATTCACGTATGCTAAGCGTCATCTAAAGGCATACCTCTTGATCAATTCGTGAACAATAACAACTTTAAAACACACAAAAACTCTTCACAGGGTGATTGCTGTAATGGTGATCATGTCTATGGTCACTGTCTATGGTCATGTCTATGGCGTAATAACGTCGATGGTCACTAAATGAGTAATTCGAGAGTCATCGAGTATTCTCTGACGTGACCAACAAAATCTTTCAAAATCAGCTGTTTCATCAATGTCTTAAGTAAAGCCCAAATACAGTTAAAAATCACGGTCTTACAGTCGCCGTTGTCATATAAAGGCTACGAGGATTGACCCCTCTTCCTTGAATCTCGAAATGTCTCTTTTTGCGAGACTATTCCGAAAAAAAGTACTGATAGATAGATGATAGATAGATAGATAATAAAATGGATAATAGATAATAAATAGATAGATAATTAAAACCTGCATTTCGGTGTTAATTTCACTAGGTCAATACTTTCGGTTCAAAAATTAGTACTTTTCAGTGTAATTCCCCATTTAAAAAGTTGTGCTAGCCATATTATTTTGTTGTGCTAAGATCACAGCGGTTACTAAAATCTTATAACAACCAAAAGGTATTCGACCTATCACTGCCCCCCTATCTTTTACTGCTCCCTCACGAGCCTCCTATATCCGATATTTCCACGTCGCTGGAAACCAAATTCGAAATGTGACCATGGCTCACAAATTTAGTTTTGAATTAAACCAATTTAACTGTTAACATAACCTATAAGAATAACCTATAGACTGCCAACAAATACTTAAAAAGAAATATTAAAAAACATACTGGACTACTAAAAAAACTTGAAATCCGCTGTTCCATCATACTGTTAACTAGAGCTACGCTAACAACAGTGAAGTTTAAAAGATATTTTTAACCTTTACCGAAGAAAAATTGATACAATTTTATAAATTTCCAAAAATGATAACATATGGTACTCCGACAATACCTGCTTTAGTTTACATCCGCGGATGGCTCTGAATACCCGGCGAAAATCTTTGAAATATACACTCGGCACGAGCCCACGAGCCGTAGACTTTTGACAGCGAAGATGCGAAGACGCGAAGAGTCCAAAGTTTCAACATAGACAACGAGCGCGCGTCCGAAGTGTGCCGAACACACTTCGTGTGCGAGACAACTGGAATACGGCATTGCATGAACGAAGTGCGCTATGCACGCCGCGCTCAGTTACGCTCCGCCCGCCGCGTGGAGCGTGTCGCGTATCAACGCTGATTTTACGCCGACGTTCAGCGAAACCTACTACGAAAACTTGTTCTCGCAATCAAAACAAATCGCGTGAAAACAATCTTCAATCAAAGCCAGGCACAGTGCTCCAGATCAAAACGTTTGTAAAAACAAAACAGCGACCATGAGAAACAAATAAACTTTTTGGATATTCTCAGAAATTTACAGCCGTTAAAAGAGTGTTTTATTGAAGAGTGACTTGTGCGTTGAAGGATTAATTAAAGTAATGTCAACGCGATAGCGTGCGAACAGTGCCATTAGCCCTGATATATATTTCAAGTGTTGTGACGATGGGATTGTGAATGCTAATGTTTTCATTAAGCTGATTACAGACGACGCAAGAGAGCTTTTGTGGTGCTGTTAAAACTGATAAATTTTCTGTTGTACGGCAACGAATATGTGGTGCTAAAACGTGCGTTTGAAAGGGAGACATTACTGGGATTATTGCGTTATATTCTAACAATATGTGGGTTTTGGTTAGTGTTTTGTGGCTGTGTGTGAAATGAACGTTTAAAGAAGTTTTGTGGAAAGTGCGAGTTTGGATTTTTGTTTGGTAACCGGCTCTTCTTGTGCGAAGAAGAGACATGGCGTCTGGTGCAACAACTGAAAGGATGGATATAATTTATATTTTTATGGTGACGCTGCTTCTCATAGCACCTCAACATGTCAAAGGTTTGTCTCTTCATTCGCTTTTTTAAAATAGATTTGTGTTTTTGAAAGTTTACGTTTAACAGTGAATAAAGTAAAGAAGAAAAAGTTGTCGGAAACTTTCATAGGTATCAATTGAAAGGTCTTTAAAAGACCTTAAATTTGATGTATGATAGTATGTGTAAGGTGTATTTGTCAGGAAGTTATGCAGCTTTGAAGTTGTAGGTGTCATTTTTTGCAAAGATGAGAAATTTTACTTATCTTTATAAAACCTAATAACCTAATTAAACCGACATTAAAATAAGAATAATAATAAATAATAAAGTAAACTTTAATAAGTAGTTGCGTTTAGAAATTAGTTGAAAGTGTTTTAATTTTATTCAGGAAAATAAATTGATTAAAAAATGTTAATACAAATGTTGTAAAAAGTTAATGCATTATTTTATGTACAATATTCAATATTGTTTTCGTAACTTCATAGTAAAGGCGGTATAACTTGTAAATTCTCAAATGTGAACTTAGCAGCATACAAAATAAGCACCAGCACAAATTTTACTCATTTAATTTAGATAGAAAATTGAAAATTTGTAAAATTAAGCAAAATACACAATATTTGAGGTTTACAATGACATTTACAGTCATTAGAGTAAAAATCTCAAGCTTATCACTTCATCCAAAAAAGTTATTGTGTTATTTTTATATAGTAGCACTGTTAATAACAGTTCAACAGAGAATTAGCCATTATTACACGTTACAAATGTGAAATAAATGACAACATAATCTATTGGGGTTAACTGTCAAGTTCACATCAGCCTTTTTTGGTCAATAACACCTGTGACTATAGTAGAAGTGGTATAACATGTAAATTTACAAATGTGAACTTAGCAGCATTCAAAATAAGCATCAGCACAAATTTTACTCATTTAATTTACATAGGAAAATACAAAAATGCAAATTATACAAAATCAGCAATAGTTTCGAATTTTCATGACATTAACAATAATCAACTTAAAAAAAGTTAGTAACAATTAATAATGTTTTAAACAAGCTTTCAGACGGTGTCACTCTATTTTATTTAGCTATTTTAGCATTTATGTTATACAACTCTGAATTTTCATAATTTCATGAATTTTCAAACAGAATGTTTGTAGTCGAAAGTAAATTACATCTACGGTTCTTCTTCTTCTTAAGATATACTGAAATAATATAGATTAAATAATGTGTTAGAAACATTTTCATATAAAAAGTGGTGTCACTCTATTTTATTTAGCTATTTTAATTTTTATGTTATACAACTTTGTATTTTCATAATTTCATGATTTTTCAAACAAAATTTTTGTAGTCGAAAGGAAATTACATCTACGGTTCATGATACTTAAGATATACTGAAATAAAATAGATTAAATAATATGTTAGAAACTTTTTCATATGAAAATGCTCCTGAGAGAACAGAAGAAGTCGTTCGCAGTTGGAACTATTTACGTTTAACCCTGAAACAAACAGAGAATGGCAAAAACTTGTACGTAAACGAGATAATAATTTACCGCGATTAGCTCTCTCGCTCTCTGGAGATGAAGCTGTGGATGCTGTAAGTCTATAATCCCCGGGTTGACTATTTGGCAAAAGAATGTTGTTGCTCGTTGCGACGCCGATGCCACGAGCTGAAGCCATGCCACTAATGCACTACCATCGTTATAGCCACATAATCCGCCATTGTATTCGCTCTAGTTGCGTATGCAAATTGCAAAATTATTGCCGAGGATCAGCATGATCATTTCATACTACTAGTTCGAAAATGATGCGTTTTAATACGCTACATTAATATCTACGATTCGTAATATATCAATGATTTAATGCTCGGAAATTTAAACGTGAATTATCTGGCTGTAAATGCAATTCTGTCAAAGGTATTGAAATTATTCGATGTGTAAAAAATGGTGTAAAGAATTCGGCAGCGTTCTTCGGTCTATTGTGAGTTTTTAGAATGGTTTTGGAACGGTTTTGCCGTCGGTGCTTTGATGTTTGGTTTCATTCAGTAATTCTCTAGGGTGGTTGGTGTGAGAGAGTGTCAAAAACGTCGTAAAATATGAAAATTTATTTACACATTGCGCACTGGCTAGCCATATATAGGAGGATTCATTTTTACTAGCTCGAGTACAATTCGTTTCGTTCTTGCTTTCGTTGCTTCGTGGGATGTGAGTGAGACTACTCGTACAAATAACCAAATGTTCATATATTCACTTCTTTATACGTTTTTGTATGGCTAAGATTTATGGTTTTATATTATTTTAGTGTTTTGTATGTCTATTGTTTAAGTTCTATCTAAAAAAAATAGAATAAAAGATGTTTTAAAACTTATTCGTAAAGTTTGTTAATTTTCGGTCTCTTCGAGAAATTCGATGTTTAACAATTAATAACCTCTCTTACATTAGGTGCAGAACATTGGGAATGATATCATTTGAAAGCTCTATAAAAGAGCTTTAATATGATATAACATAGTATATGTCGATATATTTGTCAGAAAACTATGCAGCTTTTAAGTTTGAGGTGGCATATGTGGCACAAACGCAAGTTCGCAAGTTTTTCATAAAATTTAATAAAAGGCGAATAATTTGTAATCATCTGGAATTAATATGAGTATATTATGAAAGCTTTTTAACAGTGTTTACGGTCGTATCATCTATTTTTATCAAGATATCTAATTTTTAAAGTTAGAATACTTTGATGTTTAGAATAAACTTGTTAGAGGTAAACAACTTGACTTTAATAATTAATAAGGTTTTGAAACAAATTAAGAGATTCAGGAAATGGTGGGTAGCCCCGTTTGAAAACTATTTTATACTGCTTTTGTATGATAAAAGATTAGTATTAGTAGATAAATTTGTCAACAAGTTATACAGCTTTGTTGTTGTAGGTGTCATATTTTCAGAAATCTGAGGAGGTTACTACAACTTTTAAAAGTTAGATAAAGCAAATTAATTAAAGTGGCCTACAATTAACATAGGTAAATATCGATAGGACTTTTAACAGGCTTTGTGATAGTATCATTTATATTTGTTAAGATCTGTTTGCAAAATTAGAAAACTTTCAAGTTAAAGCTGTCATGATTTAGAGGTAAAATTATTCAGTGTAACCATTAATAATATGTATAATAATATTTAACAACAAGTTAAACAGGTACAGAAAACAATGAATGGTATCATATGAAAGATCATTAAAAGAGCTTTACAGAGGAATAAGATTGTATGTGTTTATTAATTTGTCAGAAGACTATAAAGCTTTGAACATGTTGCACTTTTTTTTTAAGTAACAAACATTTTCATGCAGATATTTATAGAATTTAATAAAAAGTGAATAATTTATATTATCGGGTATTAAAATTGATACCTTGTAAAAGCCGTTTTAGATTTCCGATTTTAAAAGTTACAATGCGATAAAGTTTAATGTGACCAAAATGTATAGCTTAAATATATTTAAATATATGTTTTGATTATTAATCTTCTCAATAATGTTTATTTTTTAAACTGAAAAATAGAAATGCAATGAACCATGTTTTGAGTAAAAATATAATATAATAAAATTTTCAGATTTTGTATGATTTCCATAATTATCTTTCGTTATTCATTATTTTCGGTCTTAATTTGGGTTTTACGCGTTTATGTTTTGCATACTAGTGCATTTTGTGAAATAAACATAAGCTAATATAGTGACTACTGACTTCTACATTAATGAGTTGTATGAATGATTATGTCTGATGTGTTAATTTAGAATTGTATGTCTTGTTTGCGAAAGTTTACGTATAGATAATAATGTTGTCGCGGTCAGTAGCAGAGATCCGGAATTCCAAATAAATTCATTATCTTCCGGACTCTTGCTACTATGACGTAACGCGTCATTAGACTTAAGCAATTTGTATGTATCTTTAGGTTTAGAATTACAGAATAAAGTTTAGTTGTTACATGGATCCCACACTGCCCACTTCGTGGTTCATCCCTGCACTGCGCTGCCTTACAAACGGCGTAACAGTTGTCATCGATCGCGTGTGTACGACAAGGTCATTTTTGAGCTCACAGAATATAGCCTCAGCTTTATTTCTGCTACGGGCCTAACACATGCAGTCGAACGCAAACTATCATGGAGTAGATTGTAACAAACAGTCCGAAATGGAGTGCAACAAAGATGATTCCTTAAAATTGATTGAAAAGGCTCAACAGCACATTAAATGGGGCAATGATCAATTACATAAGGCAAGAATGTTGTTGGAAAAAGCTGATCGCATGTATCCAACTCCGGAGACGAAAGGTATACTTCTACAATATGTTTTATAATTTATTAAGCATAAGACAATTTGAATATTGACCATAATTTCAGCATTATTGAAGGAATTAGCGCCTAGGTACTATACTGATGAGCAATTAAATGAAGTATTACGTGTTTTAACCACAACTGATCCCCCCTTCAAATCCTCAAGGTGGAGAAGATCTCAAACACTCAGAAAATCCGAAGGGCATTCAAGAATATGGCTAAAATTCTGCACCCTGATAAAAATCGCGTTTTTGCTTTGAAAATCAGCTCGAGATAAACTTGAGTAATCAAGTTGTAAGTAATCAAGTAATCAAGTGTTTTGTAAGAATTAATTTATGAATCTGTAAATATTGGATTGTGTAGTAAATTTGTATTTATAAGAGAAGCTATTAATAAGCGTTTGTACTTTCTGGAGTTTTGTAATAAATGTGTTCAGTGAGGCACGAGTTGATTAACACTATGATTATAACAAATAAATAACAACATTAACACGTAGATAGTCATTCCTCAGGCGGTTTTTGGTGGTGTTTGGAAATGTATCGGCAAAAATGGAATAGTTAAATTAATCTGATGTCATATTTTACTTTGGATTTATGGTTGAACGGTCGGACTTAATGATTTTGAAGCCTCAAGTGTTTTTTTCTTCTTAGTTTTGAGTTTCAAAATTTAGTGTCTTGCCTTTACATTCCTAGGAGGTAGACGGTTAAACCTGTGAAATGAAAAATCGAGTGTTTTTTCCAAATATTTTGCTTTCAATCATTAAAATTCAAAGAGATATCATTGAATGGTTTACAGAATTTGGTGTAGGATGAAACTTTACAGATTTTTTAAGAGTTTTGTTCATGATTTATAGTTTAATATAGCGCCAAATTTAAGAAAACTAAAGAAACGAGTAAAAAATTTAAAGTTTTTTCATATTGGTTCATATCTTAAGAATCTGATAACATATCAGCAAATGCTTGAAAGAATACAAAAGAGGCTAAAAGTCTCTCAATTTTAGTGTATGTTCTTAACAGATTATTGAATTATATAAACATGTAAATATGGAAAGAAAAGTTATTACCAAAAAAAATCATTAAAATTTACAACATACTTGAAAAATCTATGTTCCACACCAAAATCATGTCAAGATGTTAAAAAAATCACTATTGTTTTATACATGAAATTAAAGAAATCTATGAAATGAAAAATCGAGTGTTTTTTCCAAATATTTTGCTTTCTATCATTAAAATTCAAAGAGATATCATTGAATGGTTTATAGAATTTTGTGTAGGATGAAACTTTAAAGGTTTTTGAAGAGTTTTGTTCATGATTTATTGTTTAATATAGCGCCAAATTTAAGAAAACTAAAGAAAGGAGTAAAAAAAATTAAAGTTTTTTCATATTGGTTCATATCTTAAGAATCTGATAACATATCAGCAAATGCTTGAAAGAATACAAAAGAGGCTAAAAGTCTCTCAATTTTAGTGTATGTTCTTAACAGATTATTGAATTATATAAACATGTAAATATGGAAAGAAAAGTTATTACCAAAAAAAAATCATTAAAATTTACTCCATACTTAAAAATCTATTTTCCACACCAAAATCTTGTCAAGATGTTAAAAAAAATCACTACTGTTTTATACATGAAATTAAAAACCCATGACAATTTAGTATAAGTGTGTAATTCAACCCATTCACTGGATACCTTCTCTTAAATCGCTTTTATACAACTTCGTCCGCATCGGACACCTCTTCTCACCGTGATTAAACGCACCGCCACGTGATATCCATTGCAACGAATTTGTATATAATTCTCCGCGATTGTTTCACATGAAATCATGCTCTTCACCAGTTCTACAGTCTGATAAAATCAGTCTGGCGGAGGACAATAGGTAGGACTGCTGCTCTTCTCTGCAGGTTGTATGTATCCGTCTCACGAAAGAACAAGATACAACCAAGATAATGCGTTATTTGTTTTGATATCAATGCGCACAGTGGGACGAAGGAGCGAATAGCTTCCAGTTTTTCCTCCTTTCCTCTCAAACTGGACGAATGCGATTCAGTTCATTATCTGCACCACATGTGTGTTTGGCTATATACTCGTGTGTCCCACGCACTCCTGGTAGCTATCCGTTGGCTATATCAGTAGCTTCTTGCAAGAAGGATATGTGCGCACAACAGCGATATATCATCCACGATGGTGAACGAGAACGTGAGGATCATGTTACCGGACATTGTTAGAAGATGGGGCGACACAGAAACAGACGCATGCTCGGACGTTAAATCAATTTGTTTTATTTCGTTGCCTGCGTTCATGGGCTGTCGCGATTCTTGGAAATTAAGTCGCCACAGTCGAGGCTTGAGTAGTGCACGAGAAAGAACATACTCGGGCTTCGATACAAAGGACAATAAAACGTGAATTACAATAAAATTGAAATGATACCGTTGTTGTGGTCATTGGCTGGCTTTCATGGCTCACAAGGGGGTAATTATTGTTATTTTCGGGTGTCGTAAATTAGTTGATGGTTTAATGATGTCTTTTCGAGGGTTTTGCAGTGGTATAAAGCAATTATTTTAATTGAATGTTACTTTTTTTGTCTTTTTAGTTAGTTTAGTTGCGGTTAAGTATGTCGATGAAAAATGAAAGTATAAATATTCTCTTTATTTTTCTTTATAACTTTGGCAATTTATAACATATCAGTCATTTGTTAAAAGTATATAAAAGAGAATTAAATCCTGAAGATTTTAGTATATTTTATTCCCAGATTATTGAATTATATCACCTAGTAATTTGGAAAAGAAAAGTTACTAGCGAAAATTATGAAATCATTAAAGTTTTTGTATTCTTAGGATTTAAAGAGATATCAATGATTGGTATATTTTATAGAATGAAATGTTCGTGCTTTTTGAAGTGTTTATGACATGGATGATCAATAAATATAGCGATAAGTTTAAGAAAACTAACGTTATCAAAAACAGTACAAGAAAGTTAACATTAAAAATTATACAAGTTTCTTACATTTTGCTTCATAACTTTAGAATCTAATAAGATACCGTTATACGAGAAGAGATTATAAGATTATAAGAGAATATTGAAGGGGTTAAAATTCTAAAAGATGGGGTATATTTTTTCACCTAATATAAAATTACGTAGCCTTGTTATTAAGAGAAGAAAAGTCAGGTACAAAAATTATACAAAGCTACACGCGTCAAACTGTTTATATATCTTTTGAATTTAAAGAGATTAAAGAATAGAATGATAAAGAAATAAATTGATTTGAAAGAGGTTAAAATTCTGAATGTTTTAATATATTTTATTCAAAGATTGTTAAATTATATTGCCTTGAAATTACGAAAAGAAAAGTTAATATGAAGCATGAAACTTTTTTGTTTTGACGGGAAGTAATAAGGAAAATATATGGGAAAATCAACCCATATATTTTCCCATATTATGATATGCATCATCCATTATATTGAGAAAATATTGCTTTCGAATAAATAATAATTGTAAATTGAAATCATCTACTTTATTTTAAAAATATTTAACTAACGAATAAGAAATAATTCTCAAAAAGTAAGCATCCGATCCCCCGACCTTCAGCTTTACAAGCACAGACTCCACCAACCCCAGCTACACGAGCTGCTTACAGGACTGTCACCGATAAGATATAAAAATGTATATTAAAAATGCATATTTTCAAACTCCTTTTAAAGGATAATGCCTGGATAGTGCGTCGTCTCGCTTTAACAGGCATTATTGCTAAGCCTTATTATTCTACATGTCTACCAAATTTCATTAAGATCCCAATGGACTCAGTGTGAACCTCTCCTTGTGAAAAGAGTCCAACCAAAAGTACATTATTTGATTTCTTCAAAGTTTCCTAGAAGATTTTTATAATTTTCAACGTTATATAGTTAACATTTTATATTTAATCCTAATTCAAACCATTATAGTTTTTATAAATCCCCAAAAAGCACTCAAAATGATTTTTTTTAATTTGATTGAATTGCTATGGTATTAAAGTATACATCAGAAATTCAGGATAAAACAGAGATTCTGTCTTCTCTAAAAAGCTTTCCATCCCAAAAAAAAGCTCTCCACTGCACCGGAAAGTGGCACATTTTAACAAAAAAACATTGTATATTTTGAGGTGCAACACGTACGTTTATTACTCCACTTCTGCATTTTCAAACTACAATTTCAAAGCGACTTGTTTTGGCACTGCAACTGCACATACTTATCGTAAATGTGATATCAAACTGAGCGTTTACGAGCCTTATTTCCGTGTGCTTAATGCACTAAAAGTACACGTACTTGTTCCAAGCTTGGTGTGGTAAAATTGCACCGCACTTTTCCGACGTTTTCTTACTTTGATGATAAACCAATGAGGTAGAGAGAGCACGCAAAATTCGCGAAAAAACGTTGAACGTAGTGTCATCAGTTTTGATTGATATGACTTGCTCGTATAGTGGAACGTTTTACGAATGTATGTAACTCTTGATTACCAATCATAAATGTCAGAAGCATAACCGTTTTGCACTTTATGATGTCAACTTTAATGCTCATAATGAACATGAATATCAAACATGATTTTAGTGAACTAAACTGAAAGTTTTGCATATTTTGTTTTCGGAAAGTAGGAAAAAAAGTGAACCGGGTGGTTGATATGTAGAATACGGACTCTGTCAATTTCAACATGTATCCTAACACAATTGAATTAATGCATTTTGTTGTGGTTTTTAAGTAAGATGTTACTTGCATTCGAATATAAGCAGGAATGGATATATTTTTTTTGATTTTACTTTGTTTTCTATTATCTAGCTCGGAACATGTCTAAGGAAAGGACTATGAATCTGGATTGGCTTTTGTAGAGCATATTTCTTCATATTCATGCACTTTATAAGCCGATATGTTTTTGTATAGACCGCTGAGGAATTGCAATTTGTTTTATTAAAAATAATTCTCGGTTGCAATGTAGTATACGTGCCCCGTCAATTTTAGCATGCAGTCTAACCATATTGAATCTAAAATTACTTCTAAACATTAAGAGAATCTAGCTTATATGTTACAAATATAACTTGGCAAACAAAAATAACTGAGGAGACGATTCATACTTGACTTTTCATAGAAACTGCCTGATTGTGGGTCGAAACTAAGGGCACGTCTCTACATTCAAACCCACAGAATTTTTTGCACTTTAATTGCCACGATTTCTTAATCTGTATTTATTTCATTGTTATTCGAGGGTAATTAACGCGATGCTTTTCCCCTGTTGCAGGTGAGTTCAGATCGGCATTGCCTAATCGTCGGGAATGTAATGCGGTGATTCCGGGCCACGCGAGTTGGCTGTCGTTAAAACAGCGGCTGCGGCGCGAGTCGCTAAGAACCGCAATAAATTAAAGGTAATTAAACGTGAGACTGCTGCAGCAGCGTGGTGTGGTGGTTGGTGGTGTTGGTGGTTGTGGTGGTGCGATAGGTTTTCGCATCGCCTGCGAAGACGTTGAATACGGCCTGCTGCCCTGCTGCGGATTTAACGACATTGCACTTATTAAACGGCGCCTCGTTACCATAAACAATGGCGCAGTATTCGCCCGCCTCCTGTTGGTGTGTGCGCTATCAGAATGGCGTACATTTGGTGTTAATTTGGCCTGCTGATTCACAGAGGGCGTTCAGTCAAACGACGCTAATAGTACGGCGTGTGGCGATTTATCGAGGTTGTGGAGCGTCGTTTACAAGTTTCTACCGATGTTTCGATCCACGTTTAATTATCTTGCACGTGTACAAAGGGAAGTAGAATGTGGTTCGGTAGTTTTACAGTAGTTTTCTAGAGTTTTGCGGCAAGAAAAAGGTGTAATATTCATTAGTTTAAAGTTTGCATCATTCGTAATCATAAAAAGAAAGAAACCTTGTGATAGAAGAAATATTTAGAAATCAATGAGCAACGCATAAAAGCACAAGAATTAAGGACGTACATTGTTTGCAATGCTTGCCTGTCAGCCCCTGTGCAGAGCTGCTGAGATTTATTAACGTGTTGATAATTATACAGCACGTTTGCAAATTCGACCCCTACATCTCATTCTTTCTTTTTTCTTCTAGGGGATTTATTGTATTGTTTCCATTCTTTTATTCTCTTGTATTTTCGCATATCGTTAGTTTTCATTTCTATTTTCATTTTTAATTTATTTCGACAGTTTAAATGTGGTTTTGAGTTTTAAATGGAGACATGAAATTTGATATGGTCATTTTTAGATTCGTCTTTAAATTAACTATCATTACTTATTTATTTCATATAGGTCATTTAACAGGGCAAAAAATCGGGTAACGTTGTTTAAAGTATACATAATTCGTAATCTTAAAAAGATTGAAATCTTGTGATAGAAGAAATATTTAGAAATCAATGAACAACGCACAATAAGCTAAAAACCTTTATAAAACTACGAGCTACGCACACACAATAAAACTAGATAAAAGCACAAGAAAGTTGGACGATAAATCAGTCGAGATTTTGATTTGTGAGAGCCTCAGCACGCGGTTCTGCTCCATTACGTTCAAGTGGAAGCGTTCGGACTAGAGGAGTAGGCTCGATGAAGTAAGTAGAACTGGGGCAATAATTAATAAAACTTTGATGTGTGCATGCAACTTGAAGTTCTTTTTTTTTCGCCTTTGATTCGACGCACTCATGTATGCTCAACCTCACTAAACGACGTCTCGAAGGAGCCTCTGGTAAATTCAACAGATTAATGCGTAGGAGGAGGCTTGCAAAAAATCAAAAACATCTGCACTCACAATCAGCCATTGTTTAATCATGTTTATAACATTACAACATAGTAGATTATAGTAACGATCACAAGCTACTGTTCAATACTATACACAGGGTGTTGTATTTTATTTTAAATTTTAACTTTAAAAAATATTTAAAAACTTAGAATTTCAAGTTTTGTAAAATTGAAATGATTAAAAGAATTGATTGCAAAGGTAAAGATTTTTTGTCCTTGGTAAACATTCGGTATCTTTTGGTCATGCTGTGTAATTGTGTATGCACATATATTTTGTCGTCCCAGCAACAAGGGTTCTGCTTTTGCGCTAAGCATGCGCCTATTGTTCGCCAACGAGGTTGATATTTGTTAGCGCAGAGCGCACATGCACTTATGTGTGTCGCATATATTTTATTTGAATTTGCACTCCGCACTGGCGCTGACTCTGCTGAGCTGAGCCTCTGCGGTGGCCGGGAGAGATGTTTGTTTTTTAACGTTACACATTCATTGTCTTTGCCACACGGAACCCGGTATAAGGATGCGTCTTGTACTATTAAGGACGTACATTGTTTGCAATGCTTGCCTGCCAGCCCCTGTGCAGAGCTGCTGAGATTTATTAACGTGCTGATAATTATGCAGCACGTTTGCAAATTCGACCCGTACATCTCATTCTCTCTTTTTTCTTCTAGGGGATTTATTGTACTGTTTCCATTCTTTTATTCTCTTGTATTTTCGCATTTCGTTAGTTTTCATTTCTATTTTGTTCATTTTTAATTCATTTCGACTGTTTAAATGTGTATTTTTGAGTTTTAAATGGAGACATGAAATTTGATATAGTCATTTTTAGATTCGTCTTTAAATTAACTATCATTACTTATTTATTTCATATAGGTCATTTAACAGGGCAAAAAATCTGGTAACGTCGTTTTTCAATTTTCGAATCAATACTTCTGTTGCAATTCCTCTGTTTTTACAAATCCTTATTTTTGCGGTGTGAGAAGTGACTCGTGGATATTGATACAGGCATATGCGGTGGTTATTCTGGTGTTCAAATTGGGTTATTGTTATTATTTGAATGTGTATTTATATATTTGTTATTATTTTTCTTATTGTAATTTCTTGTTGTGGGATTGTAGGGGCACGAGTATGCCAATAAAGATTATATACTATTTTTGTTGCAGAAGAAATTTCCTAGTTTTTTACTCTAATATTGAATAATGCTAAATAATATTAAATATCCAATTATTACACTCTGCTAGTTTCAGGTTACGCAAAAAATTTAAGTAAAATAAAGTTTTTAAATGTTTCTCAAGGAAATTATATGGGAAGATTTATACTCGTGCATTTTAACACTGCTAACTTCATATCAAGTCAATTTTAAACTTTAAACACGTTTTTACGCTATTCAATCGGCATTTCAATTAAAATCTTCAATACTTCTCTTGCAATTCCTCTGTTTTTACAAATCCTTATTTTTGTGGCATAAGAAATTTCCTAGTTTCTTACCCTATAAAACCATGGGAAACTTACTGAAAACATGGAGAGCAATAGAAACCACTTTTCTTCAAATTCGTATTATTTTATGAAATGGATAGACAACATTTGATATCTATAGGTTTTTAGATTCGTCGTGAAATTATCTAAAATGAATATATATTTCGTATGGTGCTTATGGTACTTAAAATACGAACAATTTAATTTAATTGGTGTATCGGGTTATTTTAATATTTGCGCCCGTCCGGGTAGCTTAATGGGTGGCACCGTGGCGTATCACGCCAGCAGACGAGGTTCGACTCCTCGGGGTGGGCATCACACATTGTGATTATTTTTCTCACAACAACTTCACACACACACACACACACACACACACACACACATGCAAATATATACAATCAAACACACTACTTCAAACTCTCAACCACAACAACAACATATACCTCAACAACTCACCTCAACCAACAAACATGGTAGAAACACAAAACATACTTGTAAATAACAACAATACAAAAAAACATACAAATAAAAATAAAAAAACATCCATTTCGGAAAGACCCACAGAGGTCGATAGACATTAGAATATGTGATAATATTATTATTAATATTTGTCACTACTTCATTGCATTTAAACGACGTGTTTCCTCAAAAATTCATTAAAAATCCTGTAGGAACATCAAAAAATGAAAAATTATGAAATTTGAGTGTATACAATATTAAATATCCAATTATTACACTCTGCTAGTTTCATGTTACATAAAAAATCGTTCAAGTTTTTAAATTAAAGTTTTTAAATGTTTCTCAAGGAAATTCTATGGGAAAATTCGTACTCATGCATTTTAACACTCTGCTAACTTCATATCAGGTAAATTTTAAACTATAAACGCGTTTTGACGTAACACAATCGGCATTTCAATTAAAATTTTCCTTTGTTTCATTCTTGTATGAAATATAACAATTTTATGAATATTTTAAAATTAATTAATCATTATCATGTCTATAAATCCTGGTTTTGCGACATTTTCTGAAATTTCCAAGCTTTTTACCCCTTGAAAACCCTTCCGGAAAACCCTTCACCGAAAACTCCCCGAAACTCACTGAAAACATGAAGCGTAATAAAAACCCCTTCACACGAACCTTGGTATACGGCCGCCCAGTGATAAATTGCGTCCCTTTGCCTGTTTTGTACTAATCCTGAACAGTCGCAAAGTGTCAAATCTCTTGTCCCTTTTTATTAATACGTTAGGCCCGGAGACGTGCGACAACGGCATGGCCGCCGCCAACCGGCGGCGACGGGGGCGCAACAGCTGCTGAAAAAATTACACGCCGCCATCAATTTTTAAAAACGCTATACACAGGCCGTGGTGGCCCTTTTGGCAGTGATTAATATTGCCCGTCCTGCATGCCAACGACGCGCTCTCGTCGTTTTTATGTCGCAAACTTGTTATATTGCCATCCGCCTGTTGTGCTTCTTCGTCGTGGCACGCTTGTCGTGCTTCCTTATTTTTTGTTGTTGGATCGGCGCGCGAGTTTTTTTTCTCATTACGCCTGTGCGTTTGCGTGGAAATTTCATTTTTGCGACACAAACAACAAAAGTCCCGAATCATTATCGTGATTTATCATCGGGTGAAGTTTTTCGTGATGGTGGAAAATGTTGATGGCTGAATGTTTTGATATTTTTCTACTTACACTACTAACATGATAACATGTTATAGAATATTACGACCATCATATTGTCATGAAGTATGACTCCTTTAACATATCAATATGAAGAAATAATCAACGGTAGGCAATTTTTAGGATGTTAATCACGAATTGTAATAATTAGAAAGAGAAAATGATGAATGCCTCCGACAGATTCAAGGTTCATCCAGGTTCAAGTCCTTCATGACACTATGATGATAGTATTGCGTTCGAGAAGGTAAACATCTCTTAACAAAAGGTTCACAGCCCAATTCCAATGATTATAGAATATAGTTTTAACGTTTCTTTAAATCACTATTATTTCTAGGTAGTTTCTTTGAATTATGATTTTTTGTAGAGAGTTTTTTGATGATTATAATTTTCCAAACATTCCCAAAAAAACAAGAACTGCTTAAATGGAAAACAATTTAGCATCGTTTATTTTCTGAAAAAATGTGCTCAAAACGATTATAATTAAAATTAATCATTTTTCAGGAGTAAACTACACAAAACTGCAAATTATAGGCCTTATAATGCTTATGAAATATTATTTGGTTTTATTTGGCCTCTGAAGGTTTAATAACAAAATTGCCCCTCTTTTCACCACAATTTTAACTTGCTTGACCTGCTTATACCTGAGTATAAAACCTCCAAGCATTTTGAGAATTTGTGTGTTTTCCTACTAAAAATTATAACGACTTCTCCCATTCTTGACAAAGCTAATATGGTAATTTGAAAATTTCTAAAACGCTATAAGAAACGACAAATACACTAGATATGTCCGTTTTCTAAATTGGTTTCTAGATTTTGAAAATTTCAGTTTTTGTTGATTTACTTATGTTTAGGGTTAGATATTTTACTCTAGATGCAACCAAACAAGGTTCAGTGCACTAATTACATGGCTGTGGCACGCGTGTGTGTAATGGTGTACCATGCACCATTTATTATCGCCACCGGGCAGCCCGAAAACGGTAATTAATAACACATTTATCAGTGCCCAGTTCGTTTGGGCTGCAGGTCTCGGCGCAATATTACAGCCAACCCCTAAAAACGAAAAAGTGCACGTGTAAGCACGTAAGATTTTCCCAAAATTAATAATACCTCACTCAGTCCTCGGGGCTCGCTTCCTTTCATGTTTCACACCCCAAAAAATAAGGTACCTAATCGATTTCAGGGCCTTCAAACTATTTTTATTGCTGAAATTTCTTGTTTTGACGTATAGTAATAAAAGTTTATACTAGAAACATTTTTATTTTGGAATTAGTGTAGCCCAGAAACAGTTTTATTGGAGGCAAAAAATTGGAAAGAGTTTTCTAGGCAATTGAAAGCTCTGAGAAAGTAATTATAGTTTGTTTGGTAAGAGATATTCCAAGGTGGTCAGATAATTGGTGATTTATGGTCCTAACAATTCTTAAGTTGGCTTTGAGAATCTTTAGATTTAGTCTTCTTTGACTGAAGTCTCAAGTCTCAAAGTGTGAGGTAATTTTACGGGCCTAGACATGGTTTAGGGCTTCTGGAAAGTGATTTTGGTTATTTATGTCGGTAGTAAAGGGACGCACATTCTATGGGACAGCTGTGTACCCCCGCTGTGTTTGTTTACCATTTTTCGGGCGTTCCTAGGGTCCGAGGGTGACATTGTGACAATTTATACCCCGTATTATATTTTTATTAGTTCTGACTTACTTTTGTATGTGCCGCTAGGCTTTTATAGGTTTTAATGCAAATTTTTGCAAAGGAAATGTCAATATTTCCAATAGATGTGTCGATTTTAGGTTGGAAAGATTAACAATAGATTGACGTTCGCCAGGATATATTCATTGTGAGTTCCAGGTGTGATTTTGGAATATTTGTTAATTGTTATTTACAGTTAAACGAAATAAGTAATTTTTACACGCTTGAAAACACAAAAATTGTGGGAATTGGCAAACAAGCTAATCTACAACGGTAGCCGTGTTTTTATTCAGTCTACCATTTTTCTCTTCCGTCATTCTCCCTTTATTCGTACAGCCAGAGTGGTGGGGATGGGTCTAGAACTTCGTAAAACATACTACATGCCTAAAATATAGGATTATGTACATTTCAAAGCATTTGAATGAACTTTGCATTCTTTCTAAAGAATTTATTTTATGGAAAATCAAATAAAATGATGGATTCGTGACTATATTTTGGATTTAACTTTTGAACAATATGGATTTATCATTGATTTTATAAATTACTTGGTTTTATCGGATCAAACAAACATCAGGTCGAATTTTCCAGGATTATTTATCGATCAATATCCCAATGTGCCATTTTCCAGGTGGCTTCATATCTTGCTCTTTCTCTCCATCAATACTAATTTCCCTGGCTGAAGCAGAATTTCCCGTACGAAGCAAAATTAATCACTGGCGGTTTTATCGCAATTCGCGAAGAAACTCGATTGGATTTCCGGTTAAAACGCGTGACTCGCAACAAACGGCGCGCATTAATAGCCCACGTTTCTGCGGTTTGGAATGCAAACATGTCATTTCACAGCCGTGTGTGTATATGCAATGTATGTGCAATTGTGCGAGCAAACTATGTTTACAGACACTTTACGCCGTCGCTGTGTTTTTTCCGCGTTTTTTTTTTCTCGCGTGCGCAATCGAAACGGTTTCGATTTCGAAATCAATTACGCTTCTAATGCGCTAATATGAGATGCATTTGTGCGTTAGGTTTATCGGGCTCGGTTCACGCCATCAACGCTTTTATCACCGCGACCGGGAGGGAAAAATGCGATTAATTGCGCTCATTAATGCAGCCGTTAACCCGTTCGACAGGCGCGTCCATTCATCGACATTATCGGGCGTATTTTCAGGCGTTACGGATTGTGTGGTTTATGGCGAATGTTGTTGTTTTGGCGCATGGCTGCTTGTTGCTTTTTTTTCAGTAGGTTTTCTTCCGTGGCTGTGTGCTGCGTGATGATAAACTGGGACAGGGAAATGCTTTCCTCTCCAGCCCGGCCGACGCGACGACAGGCTGAATGTAATAAATTGATATCGCGTGCCGGTTCGGCGTTGACGCCCAGCCACAGCGGGAGATGCGGTGAACGCTTCTGATAATTATTTATGTTTCAATTGGTAATGAAGATGTATTATAATCGTCGCTAGTTTGCTGCAGTTTTATTTTTTAGATGGACGTTTTGCACTTGCTGTTTACTTGCGTTTATATAAAATGTTCCACGAGTAGTGTAATTATTTGCGTCTCGTGCTAAATTAAAGTAGATTAAAAGGCCGTTTAAATTATACTTTTGTTAATAGGGTGTCGTTTTTTAAAGCATAGTTATTAAACGTCTTTATGCATGTTTTCTTCACTTTTTCATGTTTGATACTTTTTCAAATCTGATAAATTTCAGATTTAATGTGGGGTATTTATTTCTGCATAAATGATTATAAGGCGCCGTTCACACCTGCAGCGTCGCCTCGCTTCGAATTTCGAGGCCCGATGCGTTCACACAGCGAGGGCGCTTCGGCTTCGCATTTCTGTGGTACCCACCTATCGGCTTTGGTGCGTCCTCGTCTATTATACTATTGATGGATTCATGACATACATATTCAGATCGGTTTCCGTTTTTTCTACATTTCATCTTACCTACTTTTCGTTAGGAAGATTTGTTATCTCCACAACGCTTGTAAAAGTTTGTGAAGCCCTGACCAGTTTAATTACTCAGGCTTTGAGCAAACTAGCAAAACTACCTCTTTTTAACTACATTCGTTAGACAAGGGTAGGGTAGTGAAAAAAATATCGATATTGATTAATATCGATATATCGGCATCAACATTTCGATATTTTTCGATAATTTCAATTTCCATTATATCGATATCGAAATTTTTAATATCGTTTTGACATGTCATTGACGTAGCCACCATTTGAGAAGTTCAAAATTGGCAATTCTTTTTAGGGCCACATTAGGGCCACAGGTATCTGTATAATAATTCTTAATCCATTGATATTTGTTGGAATCATAAGATTAAGATCAACATCGATTTTTTACTAGTATTACAATTGTAATACTACTGCTTTTATGTATTATAGCAATTTTTATATGTGGTGGAAAGACTGATATATGTATTATTATTAGTATTACTAAATATTAGTAATAAATATTAATATTACTAAATATCGATTTTCGTCGTTACCGTAAGATTAACAATAATAAAAAATCACGGATACAGGTTAGAAACACTGCTGTAGCCATGAATCAATGATCACTGCAGATTGTTGGGAACTGTAGTCCTGTAGTAATTAGTTCTGAAACCCATATACAGATGGCGCTCATGTGGATTTTCGATTTGATCGATATTAATAATATCGATATTTCCAAGACGATATTTCGATATCGATATATCGAAAAATTCGAAATATCGATTTCGACAAATGTCGATATTTCATCATTGTCTGACATGTCCAGTAGGCATAGGAGCCCAAAGCCGAAGTCGCCGGTGCGAACGACCGCTTAGGATGATATCATCAAACAATAAAAAGAATACCTGGAAAGATATTCCTTTAAAATTCATGGATATACTCCAATGATACATTCAAGAGAAGATATTGAACATAAATATGTAATAACTTTGTAATGACTATTTTTAACTTTATCTCGATTAATACCAAATTATTAAGCGCTAAAATCCCATACTGTATCTGAAAGCGGATCTTTTTCTCGAAAAGAAAAAACAGCTGTATACACAAGAAACAATCACGAAAGTAATTTTAAAATCTCATATTTCTGCATGTTTATTATTGTAGACAAAAAGATCTCCGAAGATTGCTTTGGTTATTCACGACGTGTGTGGGCTGCGCCGGGCTTGGAATGAAGCGATAAAAAGTGCAAACATTTCCTTGAATTTTAATGCCCTTTATCAACACACGCCCATCGTGTTTCCTCTCCGTACCTTTTTTTTCTGCCTTTTGCCACAATCTTCTTTCTCCTCCAAGAGCAGCATAAGCAAACGAATAACCTAAACTATCACCACCAAGCCCTCAGATATTACGAGGTCCACCAGCTAGCGCTAACACGTAAGATGTTGTGTGGATTTTGTGGGCTTTTCTTAGGTTGTTGCGCGTTTGTGTGGCTTTCCTTGACGGTGTTTTCCTTTTCTCGTGAAATTTAATTTGAATAAATCTCGGCGCTAAGTAATGAGGTGTCTGGGCAAATAGCCTCGCGTCGGTTGTATGCTTGTATGCACGTCAATTACGTTTTGGTTAATGTAATTTTGTTTAAATTACGCTATCGTTTGGCGGGCATCAACCGCTCGGGAAACACGAAAATTGTTCCGAAATGCGTCGCGAGACAACACACATGCATTCATTAACTCGTTCGCCAGAGACTATTTTTATTTGTGTGCAGCCTGTGGAGGCTCGGACCGTAATTAAGGCTAGTAGTAATTAATGGATTTGAATTTTGGAGGTATAAAATAAGTGACTCGTTTTAAAGCGATGGCATGCCTGAAATTGTTAAAATATCGGATTATATTCATTTTTATGCATTTTGTATATACTGTAAAAACTTTGAAATTCTGCTAATAGAGAGAGATGAACGTTTTTTTAACTTCCTATGCCAAAAATATCTATATTTTTGCGATTTTTTAAAGTTAACTTTTGAAATACTGCTTTGGTATATACTATCATGTTATAATCAATAATTATCCGGAAATATTGACAATATCATTGTGTTATCATTGAAAGTGGGACAAATTTAGAATTGGAAATTTCAATTTTACTTGTTTTTGTTTTTTTTTTAAAGCCCTGTAAGGTCGTAAAGAACTATTTTATTTAATTAAATTTTATAACATATTAAAGAGGATTTAATCGGCTTCAAGATGATATATGATGAATTTTGATGGTGTTGTAAATACGTTAATTATGGATAATAAAACAACATTTTAGGCGAATTATGTGTCATCGTAACCTTCATTTTTCAATTTCCTTTTCATTTTCTCGTAACTTCCGATTGAGACATTAAATTTTAGATATTTTCCTATCTTATAAAAGGGAATTTAGTTGTCTTTATAATGATATACAGCATACTTTGGTAGTATGTTAACTCTGTCAATTATGGCCAATAAAATAGAACATTTCAAGCAAATTATGTCATATTCTTCTAATTTCAATTTAAAATTCTCATAACTTCCGATTGAGATATTGAACCTTAGTAAGTTTGATATCTCGTAAAAGAGCATTTAAGCGTTTTTATAATGATATATGACATGCATTGATAATGGCTAAATCAATCAATTATGGACATTAAAACATAAAAGTTCAGGTAAATTATATCAAAATAAACTTATCATTTTTTTTTCAATCTCTCATAACTTTCAATTTATGCGTTGAATTTTAGTAAATTTCAAATAATGTGAAAGAGAATTTAATCATCTTTAAAATATTGTATGCTTTAAATTGATATCAGTGAATATTTGTAAATTATAGACTTGTAAATAGACAACTTCAGCGTTTTTTTTTTTGCGGTTTTTTTTCTCAACTTTCGAAATACTACTATGTCATATTCTGTGATGGTACAGTCGAGTAATTTATGCAATAAATATTCGCAAGGCGTTGCTTAAGTCACATTTCCCTCCCCGCATTTTGATAATATTGGGCGGCGGTGGGTGAGGAACACGAGATTGGCGTTCCCTTCGGCACGCAATTGTCAATATATGTACACCCAGCTCTCATCGGAATTGCGCCACGCCGTTGTCGCTTATTTGAGGATTGATCTGAATAATGCATGCGGCTCTTATCTCCTCCTCGAGTGCCTTTGAAGTCTGACGCGTTCGTCTTCACCTTTCCTCGGGTTCTATGAGCACGGCTGTCATCTCACGGAGCGAGTCGAGACAGGAAGAAGGTGGAGAGGAAGGTTTGTTCCGCGATAGCAGAGAGAAAAATTTACCTGGTGCCCGTGGAGGAGCGTCCGGAGTTTATCAAAAAAAAAAAAAGTAAAACGTGGGACGCGTACCGACACACACGTACGGTGTGGTGCGCATAATTTACTCCACGAGATATTTCGCTGGGCGTTGCTGCTTCAAAGACGAATGCGAATACCGACAGACAATTCGCAGTTGAAGGGCTCGTCGTCGAAATTCGTTGAGATGCAAAGCGATGGGTCGGCCACAAAGAGAGGACGTGTTCTTTTGCGCCATTCTGAAGGATGCGGATATTGTTTTTGCGTTAGTAGATTTCGGGTTAGTGGGTTTGTGTTGCGGCTTTGGGCTTTATTTCGGTACAGAGAGACGGAGAGTTGGTGACATCATAGTGGTGAAATGGAAGGTAGCATGGCGAAATGGGAGTTACGTGTAACAAGAAGATGCGCTCACGGGATGGACGCCGGAAGCGATGTTTATGGAGCGAGTTATACGCGGGATATTTTCGACTCAGGCTCGTCGGTAGGCTTCTGGTTTTCCTCTCGTGCAATGCCGTAATGAGAATTGACACAATTCACTGTCGAGCACGTTTCGAGAATCGGGGATAAATCAGAGGGAAATGTGACAGTTGTCGGGGATTTTCATGGAATTGCTTAAATTTGAGCAATAGAACTGCGATTTCGTGAAAATTCTATTTTGATAAATTTCAATTTTTATAAATAAGCGTGATAAAATTATTTTAAGTAGTATGTCTTTAAAAATATATTATTTCTATACCTATAGATCTTTTTTCGGTTTAATTGTAATGATTTCTTGGAGATATTCAGAAAATTTAGTTTAATACTGAACAGGATTGAATGCTATTTTTCTATAAAGATATATAGAAAAGGCGTTAATAGACATTCAAATGGCATCATATTCATATCATATGAAAAATCACTAATCTCCTTTAGAAATCGTTGAAAGTGTGTAAATTATGAAGTTGAAAATTTGTTGTTTTGAATGATTATATTTTATGTTCAAACAGCTTATAAGCCCCAAGAAACATTGAAACTAGTTATGTTTGATATCACATTAAAGAGGGTTTAATAGTCTTTCAAATGATATGACTAATGGTATGACTCTTATTTATACAACTGTTTACTGGGAAATTATGTGCTTGATAATAGAAAATTTCAGGCTAACTATGCCATCATTTATTTCAAGATACTCTTGTATTCCACATACATCCGTATTAGTAAACAAGGTTTTACGAATTATTATAACATATAAAAGAAGATTTAATTGGCTTTCAAACGATATATCATTCAAATTTATATTGTTAAATATGTCTAAATTATGAGCCATTATATATAAAAAGTCACGTAAATAATGCCATTTTTATTTTGAAAAGTTCTTGTTTAATTCCCCATAATTCATGATTGGGTTGTAGAGTTTTATTAAGTTTGATATCATATGAAAGAGATTTTAAACATCTTTTAAATGATATCAAATATGATAGATCCATGATAGATCCATGTTATTTAATGTATTATAAAAGGTGTCTAAACATAATATTTGTAAATTATTACATTTATGGTTATGAATGATTAATTGTTTTTTTAAACTGTGACCCAACACAAAATTGAAATTTATTAAATTTGGTATCGTTTTAAAGCGGTTTTAATACACTTTCAACTGATGTATAAGTATAATTCATATTTCTGTTAATTTATAAATTGTGGGCCTGGGAATATAAAATTTGATATTTTTAATCCATGCAAAAACCAATACACTGACTATTTTGATCGACAACTGTTAACGTATTGATTGCTGTACCCCGTGCACCTGTGTACATCAATTTTGACGAAAACAAAATGCGAAAACAAAGAATACGATTGTAATTAAGGTGTAATTTTAACCAACTGTGAATAGCCACCGACAGGAATGATTGCAGTACAGGTAGCCGCAGGGTAATTAATACACCTCGCATATTCGGGCAGACATTCATCAAAGTCTGAGGCTGAGAAACAATCGTCGCGGCTGCGAAGTGTTTCATCATCCTCCTCATCAACGAATGCATCGAAACACCTCGCTCGTTGTCGACGAATAGCAAGACGAAAACCGACAAGCCGCAACGAACGCGAATTTTCAGCACGCTGTCGTCCCGCCTGTCGGTGTCTGACACAGATTCAATAATTTGTGAATACAGTTACGTCACCTCGTAGCGAAAAATATTTAATTAACCTCATTTGCATGCTATTTAAATATGACTGCCATTTTCGGACTGTAATTACGTTGTTATTAATTACGAGAAAATTAATTCCTATCTGTTGGTGGCCGGTTGAAGAGAGGAGAAATGTTACCTGGTCAATTTTGGCGGGATTTTGTGGCAATTTCGGTGACAATTGTAAGGGTATAAAAGATTATATATTGTCCGGATGTGGAAAGAAATGTTGGCAAATCGAACAGATGTCTGCGAATCAATATATCCGTGTTTTCACAGCGTGCCGCAAAAAAATAAACATCCTATTGCATTGTTGCATAAAAGGGAACTGCCCAAAATAAGGTTACTGACAAAAAAAAGGTGACTACGCCAAAAATAAATCAAAATTGATTTTATGCAGTGTAGGGCAAAGAAAAACCGCATGTATCTACTAGCAATTTTTATTTTTACTACGCCCCGGGATGACATGAGCCATGAATGCGAAATTATGGCAGCTATTCATACTTTTATGCGCTCCAAAAATGGTATCGCATCGTTAAAAAATCTGCCCCACGTCGATTTTGTACATTTTAACGGCCGTTTTTTTTTTCGGAAAAAAAATTCCGGAATATACAATAACGGCCAGATTTCCTCGCCCTCCGTCCTTTCTCTTCCGCCTACGAAACCTTTTTTCTTTCGAGACTTTGGCTGATAACATGATAACCGAGTAGGGAAGGGCTAGAGGCTTTGCTAAGGTATATCAGGAAGGTGGTTGAAGGGTGGAGGCGGGTTCTCCGGAAGTCTGACTATAAATTAGACCGCAGCGTTGCACCGTTATTAAGGAATTTCGCTCTTCGGTATTCACCCTCGCACTCCGTAAATCAACGAAGGCATAATAGGCAAAGCTAGAGGGACCGAGAGCAGGGAGTTTGGGAGTGGTGGGCGCATTGGACGGCGATGGGATTAGGAAGATCTTGGATGTGACAAGAGTACATGCAATAATCGGATTTGGTGGAAGAGGGAAGAAAAAAAATGGGAATACTGGAGAGTTGCAATCGGATTATGTATTTGGTTAGTGATAGACTATTATAGAAATTAGGATGTTTTGTTGGGAATTATCTTTATTTGAGGATTTTAGGATCTAGATATAAAACAGGCAGATCTAAAAATATCTATTTGAATATAGATTGATTGTTTATTTGTAAGAGGTTTGGATGTTAAAAATTTAATTCGTTGTTAGCCATATTTT
>JAODAC010058350.1:0-119365 GCA_027575185.1 Mimaenictus wilsoni
TATATCAAGGCTTCGAACATATTTTTACTTCTACTACTTCACGCGTTCAATTGTAACAAAGTGTTTCAGTCAGGGCATATCTTTTATATTGTGACTTATGTTGTCATGATGCGTATAATGTTATTCTTTTACTAAACAACATAATGTGACACTGTTGTTCAAATGAACGGCTTCGGGTTTTATGTTTAATATTTATAGTATCATAATAATTTTCATAGTCATTCCGTACGACTCTCAAAGTTCGTAATAGTTCCTACATTGCAGGTTGGTTCATGTTTACCGACTAAGTTTAGATAAGGTAATCTTGTGACCATGCTAAGAGCTAGAAAATGCAACACAACATATGAACCTACTGCTCCTTGAGTGGTTAAACATTGTTGAAAACTTATATCATTTTAACTATTACAATTCAAACTCATAGTTCTAACGTTACGCGCTACTATCCATACAGAGCGCGTATGGATGGCACTATGCGTATAAAAATGAGATTTTTAAACAGCTTGCAACAGCTTGCATTCAAAAATATGAAACTCTCTTGTAAACAAAGATGGCGCAAGTAGCAAGTAGCAATATGGCTCGGGTCAGTATGACGTGCGCGAAATTATTGTAGGAGCAGTTATGCGGCGAAACCGCTGGCACTCGTCCAAGTTTGATCCGCGCCGACCCCGGGATTGGCGAGGGTGGTTGGTGGCTCTTGGGTAGAATGTGTATGAAATTCAAGCAATGCTGGAACGATGCTGTCGGCCAAGATGGGCCAACAACGTCGTTTCCAGGCCGGGTTTTGCGCACATTACCAAAAAAAACGAACAGCTCAACGTCCGACGACCGCAGTAGGATCGCCTACAGGATATAAAAAGGAATATACATCGCCGCAATAAAATAGCGCATAAACAAACTGCACATATACGAAGTGCTTTTGCTTATGGGATTGATATTTTTATGAGATATGCATGATGCTATCCAGACAAACGTAGAAATTCGATTTGTATAATTATCCATTTAATTAACTGTATGTTTATTGGTCTGCATGATTTCTTGTTTCAATTTCATGCATAAATTGATTATTAATTAGTGAATAGTTGATATGAGAAAAGTTTGCTATACTTGGTGTTCTAAACACAATATAAATATACTAACTTCAGTGAAACCTTTATTACATCGTCTTCAACAGAAAATTTTCCGAGTCCTTTTGCTTGGCTTATAATACGTTGAATCAAAGAAAATGTGATGTGCGAGCCGCGGATCCATTGCCAGCTGGATTCTTTATACAAAAGGTTCCGGTTACGGCAGGTTTCACTGTATTTTTGTATGACGGAATATTTTACATTGATAAACCAGTGGCATCGCCCAGGGCCTCCAATTTTGTAATTACGTTTTTTTGTCAATTTTATTGCAATGCGTACTGATAACAATATATTCATTTTTTATGATGTGAACGTTATTCAAACATTTTCGATATGTTCATGCCCTTAAACATAATACTGTAAAATAAATGGAATAACTGGAGGTATAGAATGACTTGTTGAGATGAAAAATAAGGGGTGAAATTACCCTTTTTCAGACTTCGTCTGGCAAATTCAAATAAATCTGTGGTTCCTACCAAATCTGCTCATCTTAGAAGTTACCTCCTCCGCGCTGAACGGGGATAGGTCACTGGCCTGTATTTCCACCAAAATTCTTCTGGGGAGATTGCCTAGCCTGGTCCTGGCGAAGAAGATGAAAATCAGGACTTATACCTAGGTTTATCCTGTACCAGGCTTTTACACCCTAAACACTTTTTTTTTGATTTTTGTGTCAAAAATCCAATCAGAATGAACGATTCAATTTAATTTGATGAATATAATCATCCCCAATAACGGAAGATGATTAAAATGCATCAGATTATGATGTGGAATGAGCTAACTTAAGCAAATATTCTGTAGTCAGAAGTTAAAAAAAAACAGTGCAATCGCAGTAATCATTAAGTTAAATTATACCTATCTTCTTTTAAGATAGTTAACTAATGTCCGAAAATAAATCGCCCTAAATACGAAAAACAATGAGAATTTTATCTCTTTTCGGTTTAATTTTACCTAGCAACAACTGCCTTTACCATTAGCTTTATTTAATTATTTTTCAATGTAATTAGATAATTGTGTAATCTGCGATAATGTTATTAGTAAACATTTTCCGAGAATTGCCATATCACTACATTTAGTTGGAAAATGTTTTACGCAAATGTCAAGGGCGATCATAAATGTGATAACATTTAAAACGCTAATACTAATTGTAAGATAAAATTGAAACAGTTTCATATTTGTGTCAGAAATCCAATCAGAATGGACGGTCCAATTTAATTAATGAATATAATCATCGCCAATAGCGGAAGATGATTACAATATATCAGATTATGATGTAGAATGAGCTAAATTAAGCAGATATACTGTAGTCAGAAGTGGAAAAAGAAAACAGTGCAATCGCAGTAATCATTAAGTTAAATTATACCTATCTTTATTTAAAATAGTTAACTAATGTCAGAAAATAAATCGCCCTAAATACGAAAAACAATGAGAATTGTATCTTTTTTTTTGTTTAATTTTACCTATCAACAACTGCCATTACCATTAGCTTTATTTAATTATTTTTCAATGTAATTAGATAATTGTGTAATCTGCGATAATGTTATTAGTAAACATTTTCCGAGAATTACCATATCACTTCATTTAGTTGGAAAATGTTTTGCGCAAATGTCAAGTGCGATCATAAATGTGATAACATTCAAAACCCTAATACTAAGATAAGATTAAATCAGTTTCATTTTTGTGTGTCAAAAATCCATTCTGATGGAACGATACAATTTAATTAATGAATAGAATCTCCAATAATGAAAGATGAATAGAATGCATCCGATTACGATGTTGTTGTAGATCGGAGTTCCGGTTGCAATGTATGAATTATTTCTAAGTCTTTCAACTTAGAAACGCAACACCAGATCGGGGTACCTTAACGTGGGAGTTAAATCGAATATCGAAACTATGTCCAAACAGTGTCTATCAATTTGTTGATGAGTAAAAACACTTTTTTCACAGTTCCACAAATATAATTTATTTTTGTATGTACATAAATTTGTGTTTTTACTCATCAACAAATTTATTCAACATGTTCTAACAACAAGTGACAGAAGACTTTTTCAAATAGTGTCTATCAAGTTTAGTACAAGACTGAATATATTTTTCAACACCCAAAACAAGCTTATACTCTATCCCTACTAAATACAATTCTAATCATGGGGATGGAGGGACGAACTACCTACTAGTCGCGTGCGTATGGCATCGATGCATAGACTTGAGAAGCTTATCTTGTATACAAAATTCGTGAGGCAGATAACTAAGTTTATAAACTTTCAACGGAATTTCACACGTTAAATAAAATTTCAAATCATTCATATCACAATATTACAATAAATATGAAAAATAATCATGCTCACAACAATGTTTATAAAGTGCAAAAAGAAATGCAACCAGCACAACCACAGCCACCATTAAGTTAAATAATACCTATCCTTATTGAACATAATTGACAAATGACGGAAAATAAAACTAAACGGAAAATTATCAAATCCTTTCTTAAAATGTAATAAAATGTTTTACCGCCTATTTTGCCTAGTTTCATCTTTATGCTTTCATTTAATGAATATTGCCGGAACCTTGTTTCTCTTCCATTCTATCTTTTTAAATATGTAACCAATCCGACCTTCTCTTAACTTGCATGCAATAATTCTCAAATTAATCCTAGAAATTTAAGCTCGGTACCGAAAGCTGAGGTATAATAAACTGATCCGGGAATAAACATCCTCCTAGGAACCACTATTATTGGACAGCAAGGCGGACTCGCGATATTGCATGTACATGCTAGAAAGGGATTAATTTGAAAATGACTTAATTGCTTTGGACCCAGTCACTAAAACAATTAAGTAGCAAGCAAGCGTGAATACTCAAGCATTATCGGATTCGCTTATTTTCACAGGAAATCGACGTACGGCTAGCGTACGATCTGTGGGCTACAGTGATCTCTTCGTTCTGAGCAAGAAGGATATGTGGGACGTCCTCAAGGAGTATCCAGCGGCGCGGGTACGCCTGGAAGCTATCGCAGTCAAACGTTTGGAGAAATATAAGCGAGCGCCTTTAGAGAAAGGTAAGACGTTTTGCAACTTAAACATAGCAACGTAATGGTGTCGTAGAATTACATCAAATGGTAAACTCGAATGAGTATTTGTTGTAGTCTTTAACACTTTACCAAACGTATTCTTGTATTAATATATAGCGCTATATTTTTTCTGGAAGATCAACCCTTCAATATTAAACTCGATTATTTATTTGGTGGTGGTGTACACTTTTTATCGATTTTCATAAATCTGCCCGATATTGCCAGCGTTTGGATAATACGCTCTTTTTTGAGGCACATTTTCGGGGTTGCCGTTACTATAACGTACAAGACTTTGGGGATTCATTTATGATAAGATTTGACTAAACATTGGAAAATGGCGATGCTTCCAGGCAAAGATCATAAATGTCAAAGGAGATAACATAGCTATTCCCTACCTATTAATAGCTTTATTTATCAGCATCACAAATTCAATCTTATTATTAATAATAATAAGAAATTGATGTTGCTGTCATATTGCAATTTTATTAAGTTGATTATGTAATTTTCTGAAGTGCTATTTACAAACTTACAAAATAAAGTAATGCGAAGAATTGCTTCCAATTTAGTTTTAATAAATTTAACATATTTTGCAGCCTTTCATATTGATTTAAAAAGTTTCCCCAAGTGAACCTACATCGACCAGATATTGTGATGTTGCCTTTCCCATTAACGTAATATATTAGTTGATAACGTCGGAGTAGATGGAAACTCCAGTATGGTTATAGAGATATTGGAATTTTAATTATAATGAAAAAAAGAACGTTATAAGAATGGGACGGATGAAAGTTCGAACGATGTGGTTGGTAGGAGATTGTATAATATTGGTTCTCTCCGGTAGACGAAAGTTGAAGTTTTCAAATTTCATCAGAGTTGATGTTGTTGCTTACTATGTGGGAGCGCTTGGGATATATGAAAATATATTAGCAGTAAGTGCGTAGTGTGCAAAAAGTTAAAGCTGTAAGGAAGATATAATCAATTTGATATAACTTTAAAACGAAAAAGTTACGGAATTGATTATGTTTGCCTGAATTCGTTAAGTCAATACATATAAGTGAATCTTATATTAAATCATATCAATTATCGACATGTGTTTAAAATTAGTATGATTTTATTCCTATATCTTCTTTTTCGTCTTGGAATTCTGGAATTGTTTTATAAGAAGGAAACTTATTTTTTAGATACTGCACTGTGAGTAAAATAAGTTAAAAGATTGATAAATATCGAATGTTATATTCAGTACCCCGGATTTACATTCAGACGGGATATCCGTTCTTAATATTAGTTTTACTCATATATCAGGAAAGCCGAAGGTCAATATTCCAAAGTTCAGAACCATTGCCTTAAGATAATCAATTTCGATAATTATATGGCAAATAAATGCATTGAACCATTTGATGCCAACCATGCTCCTCTTGCAGCTGCAATGGGCAGAAGCCAGTCGACGCCAGGGCTGGTGGAATCGCGCGGCAAGGTACCGCTGGAGGAGATGTGGGTGCCGTCGGGGCTCGCCGGGTTGACGCCCTCGTACCCGCGCTCCCTGCTCGGCTCGCCGCCGCGGCCGGTGCCAGACTCGCCCGGCGGCGGCTCCACCAGCAGCGCCCGCAGCAGGCACCACACTCCGGCGTCACAGGCGCGTTCAGGTAATCATGCGCCCCCTTCGCTAATTGCCCCCCACCTCTACACTTACGCCTGAACCTCTTCATGTACCACCCTGTCTGTCTTTCTAACGCTGATAATATTTGTCTTATGAATACCCATCGCATGCGACCCACCATCAGTATTTTCTTTCAAAGATGAACAATCCTCCGAATATATCGCTGTTTCTATTATCAAATTATGGAACATGTGTAAAGCATGAAGTTCCAGTTGCATGCTTTCCATTCTAACATATACGATTGTAAGTTAGAATATGATTGACTATTTGTCGCTTGTCAGTGTGTGAATCTTGTTTTACCTGTTCAAGACGTTGGCGTTGTGAGTGACAAGAATATGTTGTCTCTGCGTTACGAGAATTAAATTGAAGAGTGGTGATATTGACTTATACGTGTCTTTCTACATCGCCTCTTTCGTGTCAAATTCCGTATCTGTTTTCTGATGTCAGGGTTATAGCAGTTGCAATGAAAAGTGCGATTTCATCCGAGAATTTTCTTGCCCCTTCGAATTTATATATCACAATACCTTTTATTATTATAAATAAAATTTATCCCTGGAATGTTCGACTTATATACAAACGAAGAGATGAAATATGAATAAAAACTGGGTATATAATTTACCTTGTAAAAATTTGTAAGTTTACATTTACTAGTTTACATTAATACCAATATACCTTGCAAGAGGAGCATCTCCATTGTCTGCCGCAGATTTACACGAAAATTTCATATATAGAAAAAAAAATAGAAAAGTACATATATAGAGATAATTTCTGTTAACGTTTGCGTTAACGTAAGCGTTTGTCAAAAATTGTTTCAAAATTTCAAAGAAACAACAATTTATGACAAAACTTAATCTATATGAAGGCTATCACACAAATCACATTTTTTTAAATTATTTTAAAATAAAAATCGGGTAACTACTGCTGCAGATGCTACATGAAAGAGTACAAATTCTCACTTTAACACTGTGCAAAAGATGTTTTCTTTCTGTACAAGTTTTGCCGTGGCCCTGCTGATATTTTCTGCGACCCGTTGCCACGAAATACTAGAATATACAATTTGATTCATTTCATTAAAATGCAACATTGCGATAAGAGTATGTTCCTAATCGTAAAAAATGTAAACACTAGCATCTTGGATTTTAACTGAAGTGTAATTTGCAATATTACTTTCATTTTTTCTAATGAATTAATCTAATTGTAAAACTGACCTAACTAAAGCAACCCTGACGTAATTCTATGGATGAAACCAAACCAAGCTAGAAGATAAAATTGAACAATTTAGAGGTCTGCGAAGTATGAGGTGACACAATAAGGGCTAATTAAAAGCTCACGAAGCTACGTGCTTAATTAGGCGGTCGGCATCTGTGAATGTTTACGTTCATACAAATTGCCCCGAATGCACCAGGGAGTAGAAGTGAAAAACATGCAATTAGCCCCATTGAATGTGCTCGCGTTCACTCTCGGCAAGTATCCAACAAACTAACCAGCGAGCGAAGTATACACGAATAATTTCACAAACCCTCACGTAATTGTCAGTGCCTTTGTACGCACTTGCTACTTCGGTTTCTGTGTGAGAGGAATGAATATTGAGTATGAGTAAATATATGTATAAATGTGGGTGATGGTTCAATTGTAGTAGTTGAACGGTGTTTGAAATAAATTAAATCCAGAACCGGCGTTGGTTGCAGGTACGACGCTGCAGTGTGACAGCATGACGCATTTGATGTCGGGGGCGGCGACGCCGCTGCTCGGATCGCACGAGGCGCTCGAGTCAGAGATCAAGCGGCTGCGCGAACGCTTGCACACGGTGGAGACGGAGAACGCGGCGATGAGCGTCAAGTTGAACCAGCAGCAGTGGGAGCTGGAGAATCGGCTCGCCGAGATCGAGATGCAGATCTGCGGGTCGCGCTCGACGAGTAGCCTCGAGGACAATGACAACGAGCGAAACAAGGAGAGCATCATTTAACGCTGCCGCGTCGCGACCCCAGTGGCGCGCGCGCTTCTGCCGACGATGCCGCCGCCGGCGCCTTTCCTGCGCTGCTGCGGCGCTGTGGTGGACGACCGGCAACAGCGGCGGCAGTGCGCGACTGTGGCGGCGACGGCGGTGGCAACGGCGTCCACCGTCGCGGTCGCGCATTGATCGCGCGCCGCCTGCGCCGCGCCTGTACATACGAACGACTGCCAAACGTTATCCCCCAGGAAGACATGATCAGAGACGACGACGAACCGCATGAACTATTTTCGTTCTCCAGATACATTTATTATTTCGTATCATTGGTTAATCTATATCACGAGAAATGTTGTTAATTTGAAAAGTTTATATGGTGATTCAGATATTAAGATTCCAATACATTATTGCAAAACATTCAAAATATGTTTTAAATAAGTGTTAAGCTGTACATATTGTTTGCAAATGAAAGTGTCACTTATATGATTTTGACGATGATTTAGAATCTCATTTCTGTAGGAATTAAGTTTTTATCTCCCAATCAAAAAAAAAAATGTGAAAGTACGCGAAACAAGCTCTTCCTTGCAACTTAGTTCCGTTGCATTGTCAAAAATTAACCAAAAATCAGTTTAAAATTATTTAGTAAATATTAATTTCACCTACAAATTTGTGGTAAATTCTCCGTCATTCTCTTCAGCTTCAGTTGTTTCTTAATGGGCTTTGGTTACTTGTGTAACAGGTGTTAAATTTATAGAAAGTATCGAAACTTTTTGATATCGCAGTATCAAAACTTGAAATTATTGATGTCAAAGTATCAGATCTATGGTGGATTAAGACTCCTAGTTGGAGGCTCCTAATCACTTTATGTTTTTGGGCCCTACCAAAAATTGTAGTTGGTATCTGGAAAATATCCTCCTCTGTTTGAGACGGGGCCCAGGTTAGACGCGAATATGCTCAATGATATATGTGTGCTTCTTTCTAAAGGGAGGGGCCGTTCTATACCCACAGGGCACGTAATGAATAATCCGCCAATGTGACAAATGCATGAGGAACGAAAGGAAGATTTGCGAATGTAACGTTGAAATTGAAGGTATCGATACTTTCAAACTTTAGTCCAATATATTAATAAATATATTCTATATGTTTTCGAGAAATGACTGACAGTTATATCATATATATTATTTGTTATATATTATTTGTTATTACCATTAATTTTGTTACATTGAACATAGTAATCAGACAATTACTTTTTTAAAAGACTCTAGTATCTGAATCACATATTAAAATATATGGTAAACCCTTGTGAGTGAGGACTATATTGTAAGAAAAGAAAGCTAAAAACAAACTTTTCCCGGTGCTAGCGAAAAACAAAACACTACATACTTAGATACATTAATAAACAGATAAAAAACTAGTCGATGTATTGTGTAGTGTATGGGTGTGCATGTCCATGAAGGGCAAAATTGTACAGAAAATTACTAACCTACCCCACCCAGCCGAATACTACAAAAAGACATTGCGCCAATAGAAACGGCTGTTAGAACTGCGTACATGGTAACAGTGTACATAGTTGACAAAATCTTTTCCTGATATAAAGATGCATTAAAATCATCCATCCTCCGTACGATTTTATCACTCAGTATGTCTAATATTGATGTTCGTAATACGGGTAAAAACATCTCGCACTTCAAACCAATGAATGAGAAACGACGATGTACAATTAGTGTTAAGCGACTGTCGGTAAACACGATTTTCGTTATGTACAAAATGTTCGTAAACCCCACCATCAACACGCTTCAATAAATTAAGAAGGGTGATGAACCTAGGTTAGGTCAACCATCCAAACATGAGAGCTACAGAATGGCATGTTGAGATTAGCTCATATGATGGCCCATTGATACATTGATGTACTGTACATATTTCCACAAATAATAAGTAATGAGACATTTTTGAGAAGATAAATCGATGTGTTACCAATGCTGTGACATATTCATTGGCAAATTCAAATTGCACGTTTCTCTCCCGCTTTGTAATTACATCCTCAATTTTGAAATGATACGGTACAAGGCGCCCAAACACGCAATTAAATTAAATACCAGTAAATAAAGCATTTTTTCATATTGAACTACTAACTATAATATTTAACAGATAAACGAGACGCGAAATAAATTAAACGTTAAATAATAAATATAAAATATATGTATATTTTCAAACGAAACAAAAATTTATAATTAACATAACATAAATTAACATAAAATACAATTTTTAAAGTTATAACTCGTTAATACATAGTACGTGGTATGCGACGGTACACGGTGCGATTTACATTAGCTTATTTAATTTCACCAATTATGCTATTTATATATGTACTACTATATGATATTAAGTTTGATTATGGTATGTAATTTATAATGGTATGTAATTACTTAAAATTAGATTTTTTACCATGCTTCAAGTTTCATAGGTCGGTAGGCTTAAAATTAACTTGAATTGCCAATTTGATGACATCATTTGTTTCCAATAACTCCCAATATAGTTTGCACGATACTATTAAACGACGAATAACGGAATAACTAACAATTTTGTAAACTAAGAGGAAGCAAACGATGGCGCATAGAAAGAGAAAAAAAAACAAACAGGAAAACGGTTCGTATATGCAGGGACCAATCTAATCCTGATTTTATATTTATACCGTGTATAAATCTTTCAACTTTAATCAAGCCGTCGGCAACACATCGCATCAGAGATCATTGCTTCGAATAATGTTACATAACCTTACATTGTCCCCACAGGAGAAAAATGAGGTTAAAATTTGTTGATTCATGATGAAATGCTTCGGTTCATATACGTAATTGCGTAAATTTAATCTGATGTCAATTACCATAAATTGGAAATGAAAAAACCTATCTAAATTGATTATCATTTGATTGAATCAACAAATTCTACTTGTCTTATGAAAAAAAAACGATGCATGATAAACTAACCGTAAACACAACTGCCAAAAATCGAATGTTGTAATAATATAAATCCTATTTAGAGCAGATGATAAAAGCATCGGGCGAAACGTAATAATCACGAGATAATAATCACTATCCAAACGTGTTTATACCCAAGAAAACCAAAAATTATGTGACGTATTCGTAGAAAAGGGAATTGTCGAAAGGCAATATGTGAATGTGAATTTAAAGCTTTCAAAGAATTATTTAGTTTGTAGCGAGCAAAACACCCTGAAATGATAACAACCAACCACATGAAAAACCTCGAAGTAATCCTCTCAAAGAAATGAAAAACCATTCTCCATCTAATCTACCTACTACTGTAATTTTCTAGCGCGTTCTAGCAAAGTTTATAAACTTACTACTTAAGAATATTTCTTGGAAATAGGAGATTTAAGAATGGTAATGGATAACAACTGTACGCATTAGAAAACTAATATATTGTTTATTCGGTTTTTAATACTTCGTACATAACTAGTCAACATTGACCTTGATTCCTATATTGGCTTCTGTTTGGAAATGATTGAATAGAATACAACCCAGAGAGACCAAATAATTCTTAAGAAAACATTAACGAAACATAAACAAACGATGATAACAAAGAGAAGAACGCACCGAAGAATTCACCTATTCCTAATGTGCTAATTTATGTTATGTATGATTGGTTTCCTCGAAAAGTTGTAATTCTGAAAGAAGAATTGAAACACATTATTGAAGGAGAGAAATCCTTCGGAAAATATATATCTGTTAAATATGTTGCTCATATTGTAAATCTGAAGACAATTATGATAGAACATATTTGTTGCTATATTGATATAGATATATATTTGATTGATATTAATATATTCTGCGGCCATATGTATTTTAAGTTATTTAAAGAATAGGTTGATTCGCCGAATTTAATTAGATTCATTTTATTATTTCAATGAAGATTATAAATTTATAGATCTATACAGAACAGAATACTTTCAAACACTTTACTTCAATACATATTATTTTCTTCAATTTGCGGAAATAAATCCCAAATAATATTAAATTCTGTGAATTAAACCATATCTTTCAATGAAGGAGGCACAGAGGTGTTTGAGTTTATATTGTAAAGATATGCGTACCGATGTGAACCAAATGTCTTATGATAAACACAAGAATCGATTAAAATCCATAGTATTGGTTGATTGCAAGAAATTGAACTCTAAACAATTTAACACTAAACAACGGCCAATAGGGATTGTATTGATTTTATATTCATATCAGATGTCAACTTTCTGTTACACATTTGTATTTTTCATTATTTGCACTCACAATTATCGAGTGTATGTCAGTGATGGTAAATACACGTGTATTGCACTATTTTAATTTGGCGATTTTTGAGAACGTTGCATTCTCGATATGTCCGTGCTGAGAGACATGAGACACAAGAACACAATAACGCGTTTTGCCCATTATAGATAATGCCAAGAAACAAATGAAACAAAGAAACAATGAATGAAGATGAAGGAGAAACAAATACAATTCCACGAATTTTGTCATTGTTATTCCTAAATATTTAATATAATTCCCATTAATAAAGAATTTAATTCGATATTTAATTGTGTCTTATTATGAAAAACTTTAGACGAATATGGTATTTCTTGGTATTCTACTAGACAACATCCACATAATCGTCCAGAAATTGCACAAATAACGATAAATCAATGGAACCTGCCTTTAACAGAACATATAATGTGCGGAATCCTGTCTAAACCTAGAAATTTTCCACCCAACAAAGCTGGCCTTCTTGGTCGGAAGATTTTTTAGCGGTGGATGAGGGAACAAAAACAAACACTGTTTTAACGACTCATCCTTCCTGCTCTTAAGGGGCGGCGACCCTTGTACACTATTTAACGTAAACCTGTCCATAACAAGGTTGGTTCCTTGCGGTTATAACCAGGTTTACACAGTACATCTTACAATTAAATGTGTTTTTACCGAGCATCGGTTATTGTGGTTATTAGCTCTATTCAATTATTTATCTATGTAATTAATTATATTAGAGATGTTATGCTATTCATCCGCAGGAACTCATTCCGCGGACCTTGAAGTCATCAGTCATCATATATAACGCTGCACCACTGATTGCTGGACTACATCTTAAATTGACAATTGTCTACTCTTCTTAGGGGTTTCAGTTGAATATAATAAAGAATTATGAGAAATATAAATGTTTATTAACTCTGCCTATAGGACATACAAGAAACATAAAAATAAATGAATGAGTATGAATGCAATGATACTGACTTGAAAATACAACAGTTATTTATTGCTCCAAGTTAATTACAATATATTCCAATTGTTTATCCTCCGTATACCTAACTGTAATTCTTTTGAGTTTGTGGCCTTGTAACATTGCTGGCAACCAATATAAAGAATCTGGAAGCATTCTGTTGATGGGCAACGCATCTATGTTGAACCACTGGGGTTTCCCCATCGCCATAACCTGTGTTGGCATTTCGTCACTGGCTTCCCATTTCAACATAAACACATGAACTAATCGACCATGTTGTTTATTCTCTTGCGTTACGCGCAGTTCGGTAATTTTTTGACAATTATTCCAATGGCGTTGTGTGATTTTCACATTTGCTTCCTTCTCCAATTTTTTCAATGCACCTTCGCGAGGATCTTCGAATTCAGTATATGTCAATCGGCCACCATATCCATTTAGTTTATTTTTCCAATATCCAGTATTTTTTTCTGCCAACAGGACTTGTGAATCTTTAACCAAAAACAACAACGTTTGCTGTTCTAGGTCTGCATCATTTGCCATCGCGACTGTTGCTCGTATAGTACGATGGATTACAATGCATACTGTTGTAATAATGCTCCACCTAATATTTATATGGGATTTTACTATGCGAACTGGTGATAAAATTATCGAAAATGATCGATGAACCTATGAAATTACGGTATCATTAATATTTTCAATCCAGAGAGCTGTCTCTCTCTACTCCAATGTTCAATGCGCCAGTAAAGAAGAAAACTAAGTCTCCTGAATTCTAAGTATGATGAGTTACTTAACAGTTTGGTACATGCGGGATTGCTGAACTGTATATGGAAATGTGTAGAGAATGCTAAGCGTAGACTAGAATTGAGATGGAGAACTAGGACATTTGTTGAATCATCTAGTTGATTATAATTAAATTGTCGCTATATAAAATGTATAATTGCTTAATATATTTAGCCATTTTTTTACAAATAATCGAGGAAACTTAGTTTGCTTTGTGGTGTCCATGATGATAGTCATGGTGATGATGATCGTAGTAACCTCCAAAATGATGGTTCTCATAGAATCCATCATGATGGTGTTCATGGTGTCCGTGATGACTGGGATAGTACTGGCCAAAATGATAATCGTGGTCGGGATAACGAGCATCATAAGTGTTTTTAGCCAGATGGGCAGCGGTAGCCTGTTGCACCGAAAAATGATCGGTTGAAATTCCGTTAGCGCCAATTAATTGACTGGCTGACAGAAAATCGACGCCAAATGTAGAGGCGAAGAGACATGTTACCAGAAACTACATGGAATATTCAATAATCATTTCCAAATGTTTAAAAAATGCTTAATACTTACCACAATTTTCATGTTGAATTTATATTTCAACTCGTTGAAGAATAACGAATTAATAATGATATAATTCTGCGAGAGAGTCGCCTTATATAGATTGAAACGCGATCCAATACTGCAATTTATTGCAAGATTGAAGGTCGGTCAGTTCTGCTAAATGGAAATATTTTGTGAACTAATTATTTAAAAAATTGTTGCGATTCCGCTAGTTCCGGTTGCCAAGTGGTTTTTAGCAAATTTAACTCTATTGTAAACATGTGCGAGGAAAAATATATTTTATTTATTTTTAATGCAGTTAATGAATGTAATAATGCATTCTAAGTTAAATCATTCACAATACAATCAATCATAACTCCATCATTATTCAGTAATAAACAAACGTTCAGTTTTCGGCCCTTGAGAAGTTCTGGTATCCATAGCTTGGCATCCGGAAGCATCTTCTTAAACGGCAATTCATCAATACGGAACCATTGAGGTCTCATCTCCTCGGTTTCCATAGGCTTTATGTCGCTCAATCCATTGCAATTAACCAGAAATAAGTACACATCTCGACTATCCTTGGAATCCTTGGAAATGTACCCAACTTTCAATATTCCAACATTCTCAAATTCATCTTCGGGTATACGTAGTCTGCACTCCTCCTCGAGCTCTCGACCAGCACATTGCGAGATTGTCTCGTTGTTGGTACATTTACCGCCATAACCGTTCCAAGTACCTGCGGCAAATCCACGTTTTTTCAACCCGAGCAACACCTCATTATCACGCCGTACAAAAACAAGTGTTTGCTTCCTCTGTTCAGGCATATCGGCAATGAACTATTCCACTGAACGAGAAATCACTGATAAGATTTCTCGCAAAAATGTGAGAATAAATCGATAACGTGATTAGGTCATATTGGAGTTGAAAGAACTGGGTAGATATTGTAATTGCAGGTCGTCCTCGTCAATAAATACACCGTGGTAGTTAATCCGCTCATTGAGGACATTAAAACGTTGCACGATCTCATTATTAACATCATCCCTCAATGTAGTGTGAGCCCGAAGGCAGCCATGATAGCAGACTTGCTTCGAACGATAGACGAATAGCCTGCCCAAATCACGACGGCGGCGGGCGACTCGCGCAAGCACTTGGGGTCGACCCCAACTAATCAGGGGCCGGATGAAACTATGGTATTTCTGCAAAGCGATGAAATTTCAGCTAATAGTTAGTTTACGTTGTGCACTTAATCAAATACCTTCCAACGGATGCCGGCGAGAATGACTCCGAGGACCAAAGGTATAGTAACAAGGCCCAAAATGAACCAGTATTCACCATATATGTCTTCACGATCAACAAGGAAAATGGTTGTGTCAAGTATATACAAAGCTAACATTACCTATAGAGAAGAACATCCGCAATATTAAAAACTGTACTTAAAAAACTAATTGATTAAACCGTGAAGAATGAAAACTTCAACAGCATTAGTATGAAATAAATATATAAATATGAAATAAAATACAGTATAGTAAAATTTCAAATTTTGTAAATTTATTTTAGATGTATTATTTGAAACCAGCAGCTGCGGTTTTATAACAGTTTCTGCAATTTTACAAACAATTCCAAAATTCGATGTAACTTCAAAATTGTGGATAAAATAAATTGAATCTAGTTATGTTAAAAATCTTACCGTATACAGTATTAGAAGCAGTTTGGTTCGCTGCGCACGCGGGTATGCAGAGCCCAGGTAGAAATGATGATCTGTGTGAATGTTATCCCATCCATAGATCGAGTATCCAATTAATGTGAGAGTGAGCAGGATGGTGGAAGCATAGTAGTGCGCTGTTAGACTAAGTTGGAAGAGTACAAAATGAACGGCGTTTACGCAGAACGGTAGCGACATCGCATAAAGAGCAAAACAGAAAATGAAGAAAAATATGTGTCGGAAGCGATGAATCACCATCGCTTGTGGGCTCATCGAAGTGGCCGTTAGTATCATTTCTATATTGAAAACTATGTAGCACGCGCCATCTTCTAACACGAAAAGCATGTATATAATGTAGACAAAGTAACCAACATACAAGTTCATCACTTGATAGATGGTAACTGGTATCATCACAAAAAAGAAATGCAATCCTACGGATAATTCATAAAGAAATGTTATTGTAGTTAAAGTTAGTTACCACACCAAACGTTTGCAAGCAGTTTTCCTTGGTACATTTTACGTAAGTGCAGAACGGTTCTACAAAATATGGTATCGCATAGTAAAGGCCACACCCAATCACAATGCGAAGACTAGCTAATAACCATATCAGATTCGATTTGTTTATATTCGGATGTAGATAGCCAATGGTCACCCAATGTGAAGGTAGATAATCACATATGATGTACGAAAAAATGTGCAAATAACTCTGGAAAATTAAAGATTGAACCGATTGGGAAATATTTAAGTATCTTCATACATACGAATATCGTGGTATAAGAATTCGAATAGACGACTACAACAGATGGTGACGTACTTGAAATCATGGCAGCTACCGACATCACGAATAAAAATAGTAATAACGAGAAAGCCATCATGCGGATTGGAAAATAACGGAAACGTTTAAATACAAAAAAGTTCATGAAGATCACGATGAACCAGGCCACCAAAAGCACGCGGCCACGATGTGCGTCATAACGCCAGTTTGCATAATTATTATTCGATCCCATTATATAGCCCATTGCGGTAAACTTCTCGGAGATGCCATATGGAGTACCCCAACCAGGCACGTATGTAAACTCATCTGACGTACAATTCTTGTTGATATCCACAACTGCGGTAATAGGTTCGCTGCCCAGCTCGAAATATAGCGTGAACGACATGAATGCAGTGGAGAGGATAAGGCCAGTCTCAATTATTTTTAAAAATTCCATCATACACATGCACACCATGATTCCGGAAAAACTAGGGCACATGTCCCACATGTTCATGTATGAACGAGCCCCGTAATTCCCAGAAAATGTCATTAGGAACGCGAGATACGAACAGACCAGGACGTGGGTTGCTACATAGGTTACCAATACTAAAACTGCACAAAAAACCGTGGCTGGAAGTCGGAATAATAACATTAAATTGGGTTAATATAACATTTTTCGATTTACAATTAAATTAGAAAGGCCAACTCGCATTGAATGCTCCTTTTTCATAAGTATAGCAAGTCCTACGTCAACGACCAGAATCTATGCTCGTTGTATAATATACTGTTCTATCTACGCATGTTCTATAATATAAACATTTAAGTATCGGTTTCGATTAAGAAATGACATACATATCCTGCGAGTAACAAGAAATATGTACATTGTACAACAGGAGTAAAAAATGTTTGGTACATCTATACAGTGCAGTTTTGAAGTGTCCTGTATAATATGTACGCAAAGACAGGCTATAGACCGGTGTGGCACGGAATCTCAGTAGGAATAGTTGCAGGAATAGTTTTAAAACTTTCACGATACTTGTTGTACCGTCAAGATGCATAGTGATTCCGCTTTCACCACGAAAATCTTCAATTACCGGTACAATGTCATTTCTTGACCAATCTCTATCACTATCTGAACTGGAGAATAGAGGCAAACCCCGGTTCCTTCGTTGAAGAACAAAAACGTCGCTATCACTTAAATATTCAACTCCCCATAAATCGGATAAACTATCTGCATAAATCGCGGTGACACTATCAGATTCCATCTTAGTGTTATTAATAACTACAAATAGACGTTTCAAACACAAGTTCTCAAGAAGAGAGCGTTTGGAAAACTGAATTTGTTTAATTCAGGATGCATTTTGATTATTCAATTTATAAATTGTAGTTGCGAGCCAAACTTGGCTTGTTCATGAATAGAAATGTAGACTAAATAAAAAAAACTTTCCTGCTTTATGTGTTAATAAGACATAATACAAAATGTTATAAATATATACTAGATACTTACATCCACCATAAGCTAGAGTTAAATCAACATATAATATGAGGGAACGCATATTAATAAGAAGGCGGAACATAATATAAAAACAGTCCACCGCTGTAAAGGATGGTTTAAAATAGGATGCAGACGTACCCTGTAAAACCAAACATTAAAATTATATCATTCCTCAAATTATAAGTAATACCTACCAGAAAGTAAATTTTAACTATTTGGCCCCATTCGCGAAATAATTTTGTTCTCTTGGATTCATATTTTGCCGTCGCCTTTTTGAGGTCAGTGCCAGATCCACGAACCTTCGTTGCAGCCGGATTGATTGTGCATATGGTACGTACATAACGCATAATGATACTTGGATATAATCTTCAACTAGAAATGTAATAAGAATGAAAGCACTGATTTTTTTTGAGGAATGTGTCATTAGCCTTATGATTATGACGCGTCGACTTGATTATTTTATTGAAAAAATTCCGTTACGTCACGGCCTTGTAAATGTAAAGTAAAATAAGTTTTAAAGGCAGATTTATGAAGCGTCTTTATTTATTTCAGGTAAATATTACAATGAATGTTTATTTTAGCATGAACAATTAGAAATTAACAGTATGACATACTACCTAGTTGCAAATTAAACTTTGGCTAATTGATAGAGACAATGGAGAACATAACAGCCGCCTCTTTTGATAGTCTTCAACTGACGTTTTCCTGGATTGATTATACATTGTTTTTTTCCATGCTCATATTGAGCATATTAATTGGTCTATATTTCGGTTTCTGTAGCCACCAAGACAATGCTAGTGAATATTTACAAGGAGGCAAGAAAATGTCTGTTATTCCAATTGGTGTATCATTGGTTGCAAGGTAAAAATGATAAAAATGATATTCCTAGAGTTGTTGTATCCGTACTATGTATTACTACATCCAAGTGTGAACATCTTGTAATTTTGTTACAGTAACATCTCAGGTATTACCCTACTTGGAGTTCCAACAGATATCTTCAGATTTGGTATAACATACGTATTGTACTCAATATTGTTGATACCCGTATGTTTAATCACATATTACGTGTACATACCCGTATTTTACCAACTACAGGTGGTCAGTACGTATGAATATTTTATGATTCGTTTCAATAAGAAAATTCGGCTGTTCGCATCTGGACTGTTTGTTCTTAACAATATTCTTTATCTTCCGATTGTGGTTTATATTCCGGCTTTAGCCTTAGCCCAAGGTAATACGCAAATGCGAACTTACATCGACATCTACTAACTCGTATGATTTAGCTACACATGTAAGTCTACACTATATAACACCAATTGTATGTGGGGTGTGTATTTTCTACACCACTATTGGTGGCCTTAAAGCTGTAGTATGGACAGATACAATACAATTTGTATTGATGATTGGTTCGATTGTTGGTGTATTCTTCTATGGAGTATATTCTGTGGGTGGTTTTGAAGAAGTATTTACGAGGGCAGCTAATGGCAAAAGATTTGAATTTGAGTAAGTTCATTTTAATACACATATAAATGCGATTTAAAATTTACATTTTTCAAAACAGTTTCGACGTTGATCCAACGAAAAGGGAAACAGTAATGGCTGCCAGTATTGGATGGCTCTACATGGGTTTCTCTTTTGTGAGTATTTATCAGGGTGCAATTCAGAAATATCTCGCCATGCCAAGTAAAGCGCATATAAAGAAGTAAGTACACATTTTGTAAATCTAGTAAGATAGTTAATAAACATTTATAAAACTAAATTTAAGGAATATTTTAGGGCTTTATCATTATTCTTTTTTGGAATGGTTATAATTGTATTCATGGTAACAGGCATTGGTATTGTTATGTATGCAAAATATTACGAATGTGATCCATTTACTGCTGGTAAAATCGAAAAACATGATCAAATATTACCTTTCTACGTAATGGAAGTAGCTACTGCAATTCCTGGACTAGCTGGTTTATTTCTTTCGGGTATTTTAAGTGCTGCCTTAAGGTAAACGAGTTTATTTTCACAAAAAGCATTCTAAAATCGCTACTACTTTCCAGTACCCTGTCAGCCTGTATGAATAGCTTGGCAGCTTCAATATATCAAGATTTCGTATCACCATTTGTACCCTCAGATATAAGCCAAAAGCAAGTCAGTAACATTCTAAAACTATTGGTTGTTCTAATCGGTTTAGTAAGCACCTTAATGGTCTACGTTGTTGAAAATATGGGTAGCATCGTGCCAATTAATTTTGCACTCACTAGCCTTACAAATGGTCCGCTATTGGGATTATTTACACTTGGAATGTTGTTCCCAATTGCCAATTCTAAGGTAATACCCTTCAAACGTCAGAAATGTAATAACTATTAATTTTGTGCCTAGGGAGCATTGTGTGGAAGTCTGCTCTCAATGTTAATCATGGGTACAATTATTGGCGGGAAACTATATCATGAAATGGCGGGACACATCTCGTATCCAGCAAAACCAGTATCCATTGAAGGATGTAATCACACTATTACACGGTCGCCCATAATTGGAAGGTAAGTTCCAATTGTTCCAAAAATATGTTGATAATAATCATTATATTTTAGTAATGATGCTATACACCAAGATGATATTTTCGTGTTGTTTAAAATTACACATTACTTTTATACGTGTTGGGGGTCATTCTTAACCATTTTCTTTGGCGTAATATTTTCGTATATCACAAGGAAGGAAACGGATCCAAAGCCACATCCGGATACAATTACACCATTCTCTCAATGGATTGCCGATAAATTTGGCAAACGACCGGAAAAAGGTCCAATTATTAGTGGTAAAGAAGCAGAAAGTCTGTTAATGAATGTATCGAAATTTGAGATTAAGCATTAATAGATATAAATGTATAAGGATAAGGATATGTGTCAATAAATATATATTTTTTAATTCTTCATTTTTTATATGGAATATAGAATCTCTAATATATAATATAAATAGATGATAGATAATAAATTAAAAATTCTTAAATTGTATTATCTTATTTATTGCCCTTTATTAGATAAATAGTTATCGTAAATCACTTGGAAGACATAAATTGAGCTTCTGTATATGGTTTAATGAAAAATCTATGTCACTATTATTTTACTATATTATTATCAACAAATCGCTGCTACAAGTAACAACATGAACAGAAATGCAACCCAAATTCTCTAATGTAGCACCAGGAAATTAAATAAAATATGATATTTAAAAGCTAGAATGAAATAAAAAAAATAGAATGAAATGAAATAAATATAAAGGTTATTTAAATAGAAGTGTCCAAATTATTATATAATGAGAAATGATTTATGATTATGATTATCAACAATGATGAATGTTAGCAAACAACATTCTCATTCACTAGATATAGGGGAGCCGTAAAATCATTCTAGATCCTTTTAGTTTTCTTTAAATGACATCAAGATAATTAAGAGCGTTCCGATGTGTTCATGTTCAGCAACAATCACACGTGAAACAAAATGGAGAACTTGACAACTACTACTTTCGATAGCCTTCAGCTGACATTCTCATGGATTGACTATAGTCTTTTTTTCTTAATGTTATTAGTGAGTATATTAATTGGTTTATATTTCGGCTGCTGTGGACGTCAAGATAATGCAAGTGAATATTTATTGGGAGGGAAAGAAATGTCCGCCATCCCAATAGGTATATCTCTGGTTGCAAGGTAAGAACGTGTCAATTCCTTTATACTAAAAGAAAGACTAAAATAATTGTTTTATAGTCACATTTCAGGTATAACATTGCTTGGTGTCCCGACGGATATCTTCCGATTTGGCGTAACATATTATATGTTTGTACCAATGTTAATTCCGATTTGCTTAGCAACTTATTATGTCTACATACCAGTATTTTATAAACTACAAATAGTTAGTACGTACGAGTATTTCATGCTTCGGTTTAATAGGACAATTCGTTTATTTGCTTCGGGATTATATGTTTTAAATAGCATCTTATATCTCCCAATAGTAGTCTATATTCCGGCACTGGCTCTAGCTCAAGGTAATTTCTACATACTTACATTTCTTATGATTTTAAGTGTATTTATGATTTAGCTACACATATTAGCCTACATTATATAACACCAATTGTATGTGGTGTGTGTATTTTATACACAACTATTGGTGGACTGAAAGCTGTTGTATGGACAGATACCATTCAATTCGTGGTGATGATTGGTTCTATTATTGGAGTGTTTTTCCACGGAATCCACTCAGTTGGTGGTTTTGAGGAAGTATGGGCACGTGCTTCCCAAGGCAAACGTTTAGATATAGAGTAGGTTTCCTTTATATGCAAATAGAACATATATTATATTGCTGTTACCTTCGACAGTTTTGACTTGGACCCTACGAAAAGGGATACTGTAATGGGTCATATGATTGGGTGGCTCTTCATCGGCTTTTCCTTAATTAGTATCAATCAAGGTTTCGTCCAGAAATATCTGTCAATGCCCAGCAAAAAGGATATTAAGAAGTAATTATTTCAAAATATATGTTCGCCAAAGAATTGCAAATGATTGTTTTCAGGGCGTTAATTTTGTTCTATTTTGGCATGGCGCTCATTTTAACATTGGTAACTGGCATTGGAATTATAATGTATGCAAAATATTATCAATGTGATCCATTTACTGCTGGTAAAATAGCAAAACATGATCAAATATTACCTTTTTATGTAATGGAAGTAGCTACCGCAATTCCTGGACTTGCTGGCTTATTCCTCTCAGGAATTTTGAGTGCTGCATTAAGGTATATGTTTCAATTACTATGACTGAACAATATAGTAACTACCTTTATTGTAGCACCCTCTCAGCTTCTTTGAATAGCTTGGCTGCTTCAATATACGAGGACTTTGTTTCACCATTTGTACCGTCAAACATAAATCAGAAACAAATCAGTAATATTTTGAAATTAATGGTTGTTCTAATTGGTTTAGTGAGTACGTTAATGGTTTACGTTGTGGAAAACATGGGTAGCATAGTACCAATAAATTTCGCTCTATCGAGCATTTCAAATGGCCCATTGCTAGGATTATTCAGTCTTGGAATGATGTTTCCAACTGCCAACTCTAAGGTAACGCGAAAACTAATACTCTGTATGTTCGCTGTGATGACACCTTGTTATATTTATATACAGGGGGCATTATTTGGAAGTATTCTTTCAATGTCAATCATGACTTTTATTATTGGAGGACACGTATTCCATGAAATGGCTGGTCATATATCATATCCAGCAAATCCCATATCAATTGATGGATGTAACAGCACAATAGTACAGACCCCAACTCAAATGTATGTTTTTTTTTTCTGGCAGAAGAAGTTAGTTACATTATGATTATTTGCAGCAATGTACCAACACAAGGGGCAGATATTTTCATTTTGTTTAAAGTTACTCATTTTTATTACACTTTTTCCGGGACGCTTTTAACTGTCTTCTTTGGAGTAATAATATCATACTTGACGCGGAAGGAAAGCGATCCAAAGCCCCATCCGGATACGATCACTCCTTTTGTGCAGTGGATAACCGAGAGATTAGAAAAGAGAAGAATGAAGATTCCAGTTAATACTATTAAGGAAACTGAAACGTTTCTAGAAAAAGTATCACAAATAGAAATGAAATAACTACACTAGCAAGATATATGTTTGTATAATTAGTTATTGTTTTTTAAATATATCTTTGACATTGTTAAAAAATATGTAGCCGTTTTAAACTATTTCCCAAATTTATGTAATTTCTATTTAGTTCAGCAATCTTTGAAACATACAAAAGTTCTAATTGTTTTTATAAGTGTAATTTCCCAAAAATAAAGTTTAATATACGTGTCGCCATCTAGACATAACGGTTTGAACCTCAAAATTTTCAAAGTTATCATTAAAAATTACCATACATCGGCGATAGATGTCACTAAAGCTATGAAATAATAATTTTGAAATTTTAACTTCATATATGTCGCGGCAATTATAATTACTAGTAAATTAATTAAAATAATCTATATAATACCAGGAAAATAATATGCATTAACAATTTTACATTGCAATTTATCTTCAGTCCTTAAATATACCAACAGACAAAATGCTCGTTGTTCACTTTGCTCCTCTTAATCTATAGAGCCAGCATATTAAATAATCTATTCAACGCAACTGATTGTGAGTTAATTTATAGGTCACGAAGAACCAGATATAAATTCACAGTCAAGTTAAAACTTCATTATTGTTACTGCATATTTCTGCTCGCACCATCAATGTTGAATTTTCTGTTGTCGCGTTATCTTTCTAATCTCCTTATCAACAAATAAAATACATATTAAAAATAAGAACAATAAAATCTAATGCTGTTAATTTTAATTTAGTTGTGCATAAAAAAGTAAATTTCGACATAATTTGGTACCCACAAGATAAGTTATTTTGTAATAAATTATAAAAAAAGTCTAAAGTTAAATAAATTTTTCACAATTACATTAAACCTATGTAAAAATCTTTGTTTCATTGTGTGCAATGTAAACTCACCTAATTTATTGCTCTGATAATGCAAAGCATGATAGGCTATTCAGTAAATATTTTCCACTGAAGACGAGAGAAGTTCATTTCCACAACGATCATCTATTAAATTGTAAAGTTAATTAACAATTAATTTAAGAAATATTTCATCTGTGAAAATATTAAATGACGAATATTACCGAGTTAGAAAGTTTACAGTTAACTTTCTCTTGGATTGACTATGGATTCTTCTTCTTATTGTTATTGCTGAGCTTATTAATTGGTATATACTTTGGTTGTTATGGACATCAAGACAATGCAAACGAATATTTATTGGGAGGAAAACAAATGTCTGCGATTCCTATTGGTATATCACTAGTGGCAAGGTAGGAAACAAGATTCAAATCCTATAAAGTTTGATGTTAAATATTCTTTACAGCAACATATCAGGTATCACATTACTTGGTGTACCTACGGATATATTTCGATTCGGAATAAATTATTATCTCTATGTGGTCATGCTACTGCCTATTTGTATGATTACATATTATGTGTATATACCAGTTTTCTACAAACTACAAGTTATTAGCTCTTATGAGTATTTAATGTTACGATTTAACAGAACAATTAGATTACTTGCATCTGGTTTATTTGTTATAAACAACATACTATATCTTCCAATAGTGGTATACATCCCAGCTCTGGCCTTAGCTCAAGGTAAAAAACATAATAATATAGTATAGATTTCACTAAAATATTTTTAGCCACCCAAATTAGTCTGCATTATATAACACCAATTGTTTGTGGCATTTGTATATTATACACAACTATTGGTGGACTAAAAGCCGTGGTATGGACGGATACTATACAATTTGTTGTCATGATTGGTTCTATTGTTGGTGTATTTTTTCACGGGATATACGTTGTTGGTGGTTTTGAAGAAGTATGGAGTAGAGCTGCTCAAGGAGGTCGTCTTGACTTAGAGTATATTAGCAATATTATGATAGGAGCAATTTTATAACTTTTTGCTTTTAAGTTTTGAAATGGATCCAACAAAACGAGATACAGTTTTTGCAACATTAATTGGATGGCTTTTCTTGGGCATTTCGTATTTTGGTGTAAACCAAAGTTTTGTCCAAAAATACTTAGCTATGCCAACAAAAACTGATATTAAAAAGTATTTCTATGATGTAGTTTTTGATGGAAGAAATTATAATCTTGTAATTGCAGGGCTTTGATATTATTTTATATTGGAATGATCATAATTTTAACACTGGTAACTGGGATAGGTATTGTAATGTATGCAAAATATTACCAATGCGATCCGTTCACTGCCAGAAAGATTACTAAACATGACCAAATTTTACCGTTCTATGTAATGGAAGTATCAGCTGCTATTCCCGGTCTTGCAGGTTTATTTCTCTCTGGAATTTTGAGTGCTGCATTAAGGTGTCTATAGTTTCTTATATATGTATAAGATAATCGAAATAATGTTGATTAAAATATCTTTTCTTAAAGTACTCTATCGGCCTGGATGAATAGTTTGGCAGCTTCAATATACGAAGATTTTGTATCACCAATAATGCCTTCTGGCATAAACCAAGAACAAATCAGTAATGTCCTAAAACTATTGGTGGTTCTAATTGGATTTATAGTTACACTGATGGTTTACGTTGTGGAACATATGGGTAGCATTGTCCCAGTTAATATGGCCCTTACTAGTATAACTAACGGGCCATTATTAGGTCTATTTACACTTGGAATGTTGTTTCCATTTGCAAATTCTAAGGTATGTATTTGCATTTTGTAACAATGAACGATAATTGTGAATATTTAGGGTGCCTTATTGGGAACCATTATTTCAATGGTATTTATGAGTATTATAATTGGTGGAAAAGTGTATCATGAAATGGCTGGTCACTTATCATACCTTGCGAAACCAGTTTCATGTGAAGGATGCACGCCTGCGTTCAATTCATGTACCAAAAAGTAAGTTAATCCCTTCTTTACCATATTTGTTTCTTTTATTACTATTCCATGTAAATTATATTACAGTATTATATTTGTGATTACAATATTTTATAGCAATGGAAGGACCGATGGAAAGGAAATATTTGCTTTATTCAGAATTACCCATTTCTATTACAATGTAATTGGGACGCTCCTGACTCTTTTCTTGGGTGCATTAATTTCTTACATAACGCGACATGAAAGAGATCCCAAGCCACATCCAGATACAATTACACCTTTTGTTAAATGGATCATTCAGAAATGTAATGGTAAAAAAGAAGACATACCCATCATAATTGTTGAAGATGCGGAAACTTTACTTATGAATATCCCGAAGAGTTCTGCTACTAACAAATAAAATGATAAATATTCACGTTGTCATCTTTAAATTATTTGAAAAATATAATACTTAATTATCATAGAGCAGAGGTGCGCAAACTATTGTCCGCGGGCCAAAGAACCGCGGATGATTTACACATATTTATGTTTATGTTTTGAATGATTAGTATGCAATGTGTTATAATTTACTGGTACACAAGTAATAATTTAATAGACGCAATAGTAAGCGGCGCATCTAGCAATGCAATCAATGTTAACGATTGTTCATTGCGCTTATCACAGCGTCATCGTTAAATACACACAAATGTTGTTTGCCATCACCTGTTTTCGCACCGTTCTCTCATTGTCAAATAGGGGGACACTTATATGAGCAGTTTGCTTGGCTGTGCATAGCTAGATTGGCGCTTATCATAGACATTGCTACTATTTGCTGTGTGCCACATAGAATAGACGTTGTGCGGAAAGTTTCAAATAATTCATAACCGTCTATAGTGATTCCGTCGTTTCATCTAGGAGTTAATGAAAATCATATAGTGAAGTAACACATTCAGATTTAATAATTTAAACAAAGTGTGTGATATGCCCTTCCAAATACACAGTGAAACATGCGCAAGGCCAAGAAATATTTGCCATAGGGTGAGTATGTTTTTGATAATTAAACTAGATAAATGTATGAATCAGCTTTAAATTACGTTTAAAATGAAGCTGCAATCTAGTATTTATGTAGTATTATAAAAATGTAGATATAATGCGAATGGCAAAAACTAAAACTAAAGGTAATAACAAAAAGTTACAAATAATATTTTTAAGTATATTTGCAAACTTGATTACGAACCATAATGATATTATTATATTGTACAAAGTGGTAAAAGTTACAAATATAATTATAAAACTCTCTTTATCTCATTTATATATTGCTGTACTTATAATGTGCTGTGAAAATGAACACTGTATTTAGGTATTAACCAAGACCTTGCAATTCTTGCAGTTCCTGAGCAACGTTTGCAGTTATTGCTGATGCAATATAGTGATGCAAACTAATCCACCTACATTTTTGCTACGAAGATTAATAAGCCAAATATATAGATTTACGTACAATTATTATAGGATTTTTGTTTCAAAAATTTAATGTTTTATTTACAATTAGATAGATTATTTGATTATTTAGGTTAAATTATAATAATTTAATCAAAATGCATAGGTTAATGAAACTATCAGAACATTTTTACTTTTAGTGGAACTAACAATAACAGTGAAGTTTCTAAAAACCGCTAGACAGTAGGTGTTTTTTCAAACACATTATATGCCTCGCCAATCACAGTAAATACACTTATTAACTGATTCCTCAACAACTATTACTTTATTACATATGTTCATTCTTCAAAAACATGCATGTGTTCTATTTCGAATGTTATATTATAGTAATAAAATCATCCTTACACAAATCGCGGGGGTTTACCAAACTTTGTTCTTAAACTTTGCAGAAAAAAAGTAAAATAGAACAGAAAATATATATTTTTCAACATCAAAGGAATGGAATATTAGTATTATTCCGTGGTCGATTCTCGCTAAATTATACAAAAAGAAATCAACTTTAGTGTTTCGATAATTGTAAGATTTAATGTTCAAAGATTTTCAGTTGATGTGAAAACTTTCTTCAAAAGTAATATTCATCGGATTCATTCCTATAATAATTAATAAAACTATAACGTGATTTTCATTGACAAAAAAATGGAATGATATGATACAGAAAACATACCCTTTCATAACAGTACTTTATATTTCCAATACTTGACAAAAATGTCTCTTATCGAACAGTATAAATAAATAAATAAATACAAAGTGAAGACGTCAAAACATTCGTTACAGCATTTTCTAGCTGCTAAGATAAGCATTTTGTAAGTTGGAGACTACGTTTTCAAATAATACTTCATAACGCCAAGTATTTGTGTGCAATATTTACAAATGATATGAATATCACCATCACGTGTCGCGACATTTCGATTTGACGCCTCTCGTCTCGGAGTTCGACTCAATTTGGTACATCATAGTCATTCGTGTTCAGTATTACCATCAACATGAACAGACGAACATAATTATTTCCACATTTTGAATAAACATCGAAACACAACAAATTACATTGTTACTGCACCATATAAATCGAAAATACTTGGGATTTAACAATAACAACATAGTTCCACAGTTTGTGATAACAACAACATTGCATGTGATTGTGCGACTATAAAAATATTATAAATCAAACACAACCGTGAGTGCTTAAATATTTGCTCCTTCTTTGTGCCCGAGGATTAACCAAACAGGAACATCCTCGAGATATACGTGAGTTAACTTTGTTGTGACGTTGATTATTGTGAAGAATAAGATGTTTTAAACCAACAAGTAAATACTGATAAATATATACTTATAAATGGTTCTATAATGTTTTAATTAATAAATTCCAAGAACATATGTGCTATACCTGAAAATATATCATGCATTTTTTCTAGATGTTTATTTGTTTACCAAGCAAGAGGAATATTTATTTTAAATTATCTAAATGTCAACTCAGACACAAAAATCTACATTAATTAGTACAATCATTGCTGCGTAGATAACTTTGTTTTGCACATAATTAGTGTTGATACGATAGATATAATGAAAGAATGTTAAAAAAAACTATTAAATGTATTAAATAGTATTATGGCCATACATGCATACCATTAAAAATTTCAGATGACGAATTAAAATACATCTCTTATTATAGTATAGAAGGGAGACGATACAAGGGAGACAGGACCGTAGCAAGTGCCGCTGGCAGAAAGTGCACCCATTTACACACAAGTATCGATCGCTAATTTTTCCCGCGTATTAGAAAATGTTTGTTCTAAAGTCTTCTTAATGCATATATCTTAATAAAAGGATGTCATGACGATGTACATTGGTATATTTCATTCGCTACTTCTTAAATGCAGGTCCTAACGATTTTGGCGCACTCTCACAACCAATGCCTTGTTAATTAAAACAAGTAAAGGATTTTTACACCCGCTTGGTGATTTTGATGCACGCAAAACGCTTGTTTCCGCCCCGATTAATAAAACGCCATTCAAATTCTTATAAAATTAAAAGAAATAAAATATATGAATTACGCATTTAGAATTTAATTAAGCATTTTTATGAGTCGCAACAATATTATTTAATCTCTTAATCATTTGAGCTAATAACAAACATTGTTGAGACATCCTCGTAAAATCCGTTCTAATATCGAGATTCAAAGTAAATATTTTTACGCAGTTCAGATTTAGTTTAATTATTTAATTAAATAAAAAGTAAAGATTCTTAAATCATCAAATCGGTATACATACCTTGAATACCTTGTCTCAGTCCACAAAGGTAAGAACTTTAAGGGAAACCTATCTTTCTATGTCAATATTTACATTGTTTGTAGTTAAAATGCAACATTGAAAAAGAATTGAATAATGGTCTATGCTTGGCAAAATCAAAAAAAATTAAATTGCTGTACCTCTTATATATCAACATGAATCAAGTGATAACAGATTTGATGAATTTTTCTGTTATCTTCAAGAACCGATAAGAAAATCGATACGTGACGGTTGTAAGATAATATGAAATACAAACAATACAGTATTTCACTTACAGTTTCAGTTATATTATTTCAGTATAGAAGCCACGTTTGATTATAGTTTCTGCTTGCGCAATTTGATGATAACTTCAATGTCAAGTTCACAATACCATTAAATTACAAACTCCAATCAAAAACATTCACGATTATGGTAATATAGAATTACTAGTCCACGATCAATAGTATACATGTAAATTAATTGCGCAAGTTCCCTTGAAACATATTTTAATTGTTTTCTACAGGCAATGGATGCAGACAACAATGATCGTGTGAGCAGTGGTGGTACAGCCGAATTTCGAACACCTTCCAATAGTCTGAATCACTCTGGCTCATCCAGCGCAAATTCCGATGGCAGAAACCTCACAATCTCAATGTTCTCCGAAGTGATAACGCGGCCGTCTTCCATGGATTCCTCCCTTGAAACTCGCAAAGTACGCAGTAAATCCATGTCAAATATCTGCCCGGATGACTACACCCCTGGTGAAGTGCGTAGAATACGAGAACGATTATTAAGGTATATGCGATAAAAAGAAATGATATTATAAAATGCATAAACTCTCCTTTGAACCGCAGAACTAATTCCCATTTAGAGCCATCAGCAATTAAGAAATTTACAAGTGCTCAGAAACGCACTCTAGCTTCATTAGCAATAATTGATTTCATGGCATTTTGTTCAATGTCCATTATGGCACCATTCTTTCCAAAAGAAGCTATGGAAAAGGGCCTGAGCGAATCTGTGTCTGGTTTTGTGTTCAGTTTCTATGCCCTTGTTATGTTTATAGCATCGCCAATTTTCGGTAAAATTGTGAGTTAAAAATAAATTAAGTCTATTCTTATTTTATGTGGTATATATTTGGTTACAGATGCCCAAACTAGGTGCTAAATTTCTATTTCTCAGTGGCATGATCACAGCCGGCATATGCAATTTATTATTTGGGTAGCACTTCATTTCAAAAGAATAAGAATTGATTAATTTTCAACATACTTTTTAGATTATTAGAATATGTTGAAGATTATACAACATTCACAACATTCTGTTTGGTAATAAGGGGCTTGGAGGCTTTGGGGGCCAGTGCGTCTTCCACGGCTAGTTATGTTTATGTTGTCAAAGCTTTTCCTAATCATATTGGTTCAGTTTTGGTAAGTTAATTACATGTGACCCCAAAAACCAAATACTTAAATCTATTTTAGGGTATATTGGAGACGTTTATTGGGATTGGAATGAGCATAGGACCAGCCCTTGGAGGAATGCTGTATTCGGTACATTATTTACTATTTTTATCTATTATAAATATGTTGCATAAATATTAATATGGATTTGAAAGGTTATCAAAATTATAGAGTTATTATAGGAATTATTTTCTAGGGTAGTTAGGAGGTTTTGCACTACCCTTTTTTGTTCTTGGCGCTACAATGCTTGTGATAACTCCCATTAATGTTAGCCTACTGCCACAAATTGCAGGTAAATATTACATTTACCCAATATCTAGAAGCTGCTCAAATTATGATTTTCTAGAATATAGTATGGACGATAAGAATACGTCGACTTTAAAACTATTAAAGTTGCCATCCGTTATCATGACAAGTGCTATTGTTATTGTGGTATCTAGTACCTGGTCATTTTTAGATCCAACACTCGAACCACACCTACGACAGGTATATAGAAAGGCTTAGGTTTAATTTTATGAAAACATGGTGTTTGTAGTTTGATTTATCGCCAGAGAAGGTTGGTCTTGTATTTTTATTTTTCTCCGGATTGTATGGGATCTCCAGTCCTGGATGGGGATGGTTAGCCGACAAATGTCATAATCATTGGTCCTTAATGATTACAGGAATGTTCTCATGTACTCTGGGATTGCTGCTTTTAGGACCTTCACCGTTATTAACATTTTTATCAGGGTAAGCTGAATACTCATTATGAAATATAGAAGTAAAAATGTGTATATAATTATGTATTCAATCTTTAAAAAAAATCTATATTTTCAGATCATTGGCGTTAAATATTGTGGGCTTGTCTATATTAGGGATATCTGTCTCATTATCCCTTCTTCCCACGTTTCAAAGTGTTCTTTCAAGTGCTATGTAAGTACCACGTTAATTGAATTTACTTGAATAACTTTACTTCATCTAATCTGCTCCTGACAGCATTGAATTGATTAAGCAATTTCATAACTCGATTGTCCTCCGCATATTGCTAAATTTTTGGTGTTTTTTAATGACAATCTTTGATTAGAGTTCATAGTGCTACATTTGCCCCGTCGAACATATATGTGCGTTCCGCGAAGTATTCTAAAATTTGTACATGTTTACTCAAGCCCCATTAGACTAAGTCTAATCCCCCGGGAACCCCGAAGTGTAACCCGGTAACAAATGCTACATGAAATGCGAATGAAAAGGGTTGTTCACTCCTGGCCTAAATGATTTGTATAACATTTCAGTGAAGCAGGTTGCTCAGATTCGTTGAGTACATATAGTGTGGTAGCTGGAGTCTGGTCATGTATGTACTCTCTCGGCGAAGTAATAGGCCCGAGCCTTGGTGGCATCTTACAAGAAAGCTATGGTTTCGCAGTAACATCAACTATCATGGCAGCGGTAACATTCTTCCTTGGTATTTTGGGATGCATATTCTTTTCAATACGCACTAAACCAAAGAAACTAGGATATTCCCGTATTCCGAGTAGCGAAGATCTCAGTGAATCATGGAACAGCAGTTTGAGTCAGTCGGAACCGGAAAAGCCAGGTCTTATATATTCTCTGCTTGAACCAAATTTACAACTGCAAAAGGATGATGTTACATGTGGAGGCTCTAAAATCGACAATGTAAGTCCTAATATAACAACATTTATGTTCGTTTGTTTATTCTTTAATTTTATAGTATATTGGCTGCAATGCGTTGAATTCGATGGGAGGAGCATTGGGTTATACTCAACGAGGAGCTTGTGAAGTCTGAAATCTATAATAAATACCAATTATGTGATATTAGCATTTGTGAACCTTAAAGACATTTGAAAATCATGTATTTATATTGTAAGCAGATAATTTATATTTTTAATATTGCATCGTATTAAGTATACAGGTTTATGTAGTATATAGAACTATGATGTAAAAAATCTGCTATCGCTTTTCAGTAAATCCAATAGCAGCTTCACAAAGTTTTATTTCTTACCAGACGCACCACCTTTTCCATCTTAATTAATATCAATTTATTGGATTTTTCTCCAAACCAGGTACTTTGAGATCACCGTGTATCAAAAAGAGAGGAATCAAGAACCGAAGAAGTCAAACTTGAGTCGGAAATTCGGTGAATTTACTGTTAAAATCAATAGTGATAGAGAGGAAGTGAATATTATCTCATAAATAATTTTGAAGAATGTTGCACTAACATTTACAATGATGTTACTCCGCTACAATGATAGATACATCTATGTTTGAAAAAGTATTTATTGTTCATCTACAATTAAAAGGTATCACTGCTGTCACAAACCAGCAGCAGTGTTTCTTGGTTCCCTACACGCACTCAAAATAACCATATTTTAATTTGCACAAATAATCCTAACTACTAAGCGTTAGTATCACAAGAACATTAAGGAATACCAAAGTGGCATATATTCGGAGGCACTTTTCCTCGTCTCTTTGATAGTTCTCCATAAACTAACAACATTGCTCTCATTTTTCCTTTGATTCATTGTGTGTCTGTAAAATTAAAGTAATATATTAATAAATACTCAAATGAAAAATATGCAAGATTTCACTACCTTCTCGGCAATATCCTTGAGTGTGTTTGCTGTGGCCTGCCCCGTTGTCTCAACCATATCTTTAAACAAACTCTTGTCGCGTTGTAACAACATATGAGGGGTATCAAATTCAACAACCCGTCCGTCATCCATGACCAAAATCTTATCAGAATCCATGACAGTATGCAAGCGATGAGCGATCGTCAATACGGTACATTCGGCAAACTTTTTGCGTATTGTCTGCTGAATTAGTGCATCCGTATGGGGATCTACATTTGCAGTTGCTTCATCCAATACGAGGATTTTGTTATTGCGAATTATCGCTCGAGCCAGGCATACTAACTGGCGCTGACCAACACTGTAGTTCGAGCCACCTTCAGATATGTTTGTGTGCAAACCCTGTGGCATTTCAGCCACCACTTCTTTAAGTTCGACCTGCTCCAACGCATTCCAGAGTATATCATCACTATATTCATCGAACGGATCAAGATTTTTACGCATCGTTCCCGAAAACAGAATAGGTTCCTGTGGAATAATTGACACTTTGTTGCGTACCATATGTAATGGCAGTACAGTGGAGTCAATATCATCAATCAAGATTGAACCTTCTAATTCGTACAATTGGAAGAGAGAAACAATAATGGAGGATTTGCCTGCACCTGTGCGCCCCACAATACCTATTTTCTCGCCGGAATGCACCACGAAGTCTAAGTTTTTCAATACCGCAGGTTCATGCTTTAAGTAACGCATTGACACATCCCTAAACTCAAGTTTACCGTGCTCTGGCCAATTTTTGGGAATATTGGGATTCTCTTCTCGGACTGGTTCGTTTTCAAGCTGGGTATATTCAAGAACACGCTCCACTGAAGTCATCTGATTTTCTAACTCACTCCATTGTCGCATACCCCATTGCAAAGCTCCCATGAGTCCCATGTACTGGGTAATGATCAATCCCAAATCTCCGCCATACATTGGAATATTCACCGTGAGTAAAACAATCACTACAAGACTGATGAATACTACACAAATCATATCCAACCCGAAACCGAATGCTCGTGTCGATGCGATAAAGAGGAACCATGCTGAACTGTGCATATCTTGGTAACCATCAAACTCTTTTATTAGCATCTCCTCGGCTGAAAATGCGCGTATCGTGCTGAGTCCATTCATGGTGGCAGTCATTTGAGTGAAAATTGGACTTCGGGCTGTAAAATAGGAAAAAAGAATTATTTTAGTACCGAATATAACAGAATTTAGGGAACGTTACTGCAATCAGTATAGTACCAAGTAGATGGACAGTTAGTTAGCGAAGTTAATGCCAAGAATTTATTTTTACATATTTACCGTATTTTAGGTTTTATACTTACTAATGCCTTCAATCCTCTTCACACTTCTGCTAGTCTTCAGATAAATAACCCTCATGATATAAAATAGGATCACCAAAACAATGGCAGGGGGCAGAAGCATTGGATTGACGATACTAGTCATTACAATCGTTCCAAACAGAAGCAAACCGATACCCACACAATCAGTGATAACATACGGAAGATATTCGTCCATAATACCAATGTCTTTCGAAAATCTATTGAGAATTCTTCCAGTGGGATTGGCATTGAAGAACTTCATCTTTGCCTTTGCCAGTTGTGTGAAGATGAAGTTGTGTAAATTGACCGAAGCTCGCATCAGGAAGATAAATACAAAGAGGTTGTGGAAGATAGCAAGCAAGATTGTCCCAACGGCGATACCCGTGAATTCGTACATTAGCTCATCACGGGTAGAATTCTGCTCTGCCACTGTGATGTTAGGATGTTCCGCGAAATATTGCTCCATGTTAACCCAGTAGGTGATATAGTAATCGCTTAATCTTGAAATAACCTCAAATGCGAGGAATGCCATAACCAAGTTGAATAGCGTGAAGTAACTACCTCCAGCGCGGAGGTATCTTCGATAAGTACTAAAGTTAATCACACCAGAAGTCATGTTCTCCTTCTCTTGGGTTGGCGCGTCCTCGTCATCGAATTCATCCATAAGAGATTTCACATCGTCATTCTCGGAATTGACGGAATTCTGGCGTGATTTAATTTTACGCACTTCGATTTCCTCTTCAGGAGATTGGAATTCTTCCAAAAGTTTTGCGAAATCAAGTCCACTACTCTGCAATTCATTGTATGTACCCAAACCACTAGCTTTACCATCATCAAGAATAAGAATATTATCGGCATTCTTCAGATATTGCAGTTGATGAGTGATGAGAATACAGATCTTTGTTGCAAGGAAACCGCGAATGCATTCGTTATACAGTTTTTTCCCGACATTAGCATCGACCGCTGAAAGGGGATCGTCCAATAGATAGATGTCAGCTTTCTTATAGATACATCTTGCCAAAGTAACACGTGCTTTCTGACCTCCACTGAGGGTCTTACCACGTTCACCAACCAACGTTTTATCACCGTGAGGAAGCTGAGCGAAGTCTGACTCTAGCTGACATACTTTGCAAACCTTTCGGTACCGCTGTTCATCATACTGGTCTCCAAAGAGGATGTTCTGACGCACATTCCCCGTAAATAGCCAAGGTTCTTGTGCTGAGAATGCTATACTTCCCTCGACAGTCATATCACCTTGATCAATAGCCAATTCGGACAGAATCACATTCAAAAGACTGCTCTTACCACTCCCAACAGGGCCAATTACAGCAAACAATTGGGGTTCGGTGATAGAGAACGAGATATCGGTGAGTGTATCATCTGAATGTTCCTTATTCCACTTAGCATTTATTTTATTCAAGATTACTTTTGGTGATGTTGGTTTCGCAACGGCAAGGGTTCCATTCACACCATTAACTGTACCATTTACTTCTTTGCCTTCTTTCTCCTTGGTGGTGATGATTGGTGGTGGAAGGGGTTTGGGTTGAGATAATTCTTCCAAATCCAAGAATTTCTTAACACGTTTGATGGATATGTTAACTTCTGCGATTGAAGTTATGCTGAGGGTAAACATAAATGTGATAGCTGTTTTCAATACGTTGTAAATAGCCGTGATGCCAAAAGCAGACTGTGCTGTTACACGATTTCCCATTAGAGCATAGGACACCAAGCTTAAAAAGATGGCCGTTCGTGATGTGAACAATTCGATAGCGTAAGTCATCGCAATCAGGATTTTATGTGCTCGGATTGATTGAATCTCTTTCCTATTAAAAGTAGAATACTTGATTGTTAATCTATAGTTACCGATAAGTTGAATGTACTTACCCTCGGCTGAAGGCTACTAATTTGGCAAATGGTTTCTCCCATGTATACATTTTAATAACTTGAATACCGGAGATAATTTCATTCATCAGTCTTACTCGTTCATCGGTTCGTAGGGCAGTGCGCAAACGCAAGACGGATGTCCGCTTAGCCATAAACACTGTAAAGCAGTTTTTGTTAAAGTCATAAAATAACATAAATCACTATAGTCGGCTGCTGGAGATAAGAAGGTAACGATTTTTTCGCGTCAATTTAAATTGATGCACCCACTCTTCCTCTACGTCACGATTATAATCATCGCATCGCTATGTTATAACTATGATAACAATATATTTCACAACTTACTTTGGATGGGAATAAACATGAACATAAATCCAACACCGAAGAAACACGAAGGACCAATCTCACGATAGAGGAAGAAAATCGCAACGATGGCCTGTACTGGTGCCACCCAAGAATAATGAGCGAGCACGAAACCCTGATCGAATTTGCTGACATCATTCGAGAGTAAATTGACAACATGGCCGACAGTAGTCTGTCCGAGTGCGGTCTTGCTCAGACGTAATGTCTTCCGATAAATGAGCGCACTACAAGAAACGCGCATCTTCATCGCAACATGCATTATCCACATCATCGATGGATGCGAAATTATGCGGTCAACGCACATAGTAATGATCAACGCTGCTGCATAGTAAAACGCTTCCGTCTGGCTGATCTCATCATCGGTTTGCGCAAAATACGAAACTATTCGACCGATTAAGAATGGTGTAAATACTCTGAAAAGAAAACATAATAAGTTATATAAAACGCACATTAGATTATGCACGTCCACCTAACCTATATGATTATAGGTTATGTACTTACATCGCTATGATTTCCTTGGTGAGTGTTAATATACCAATCGTAAAAAACTCCAGGCCAAAGGCGTGCAATAATGCTATATGCAACGACCATTTTTTGTACTTTTTATTATAGCGCAGATACAGTCTTTCCAGTTTCTCGCCAATATATTTGGACCTGTGTTCGTCGAGTGGCTCGTAGAGATCGTTTTCCGTGAAAGGCTTCTTAAATGCTCGATAGAAGATTGGAAACATGTAACTGCAATACGAATTATATAATTTACTAAAGCATAATAATGCATCAGAACCAACAATATTCAAGAACATAATGACAGGAAGCACATAACCATTCGCATCTGTTTCGAACAGTTACATTTACTATTTACGGAAAATCAACGAGGCAAAACTCAATTAAAAAGACATTAAAATAGTGTTTAAAGCAGCCTTTTATGTTTATACAATTTTATTTTCCCTGCGAAAAAAATCATTCAAAGATCAATTGTTGAGACTTATTAGGTCTCTTAACAGAAGACCAATTAAAATGAATTAAAAAGCGCATGGAAACATTGGAGTCACAAACAACTGCGAGTGCAATGTTCATTGTTGAATTTGTCACGAGTCATCAAATACGCAACGGATTTGATTCGTTTGAGTAATGCTTGATTTCAACATGCTTGACCATTGGCCAGTTCCTTCAGTGGCTCTATTGCAATGATAGCGTTATCTATGTAATGAATGCAATATGCAGTCATTAATTATAAACGGCATAGAGTTCGAGCAATTTCAAATCCTTTCTAAACAATAGAAAAGTGTACGGTTTCTAACTGACAAGGTTAGTAGTCAATTTAGTTAGATTTACGGCGCGTTTAAATATTTTGCGAGAATTCAGAGTCCTTAGGAATTAGTAGGTTTATGTCAGATTCGGAAAACCCTATTTGTGTCTGCCTTAACTGTAAGCAATCATCGAATTGTGGCGATTAAATTGTGCTAAGATAATGAGAAACGCGCACAATCATTGTTTAATTGTGACATAAGAGATTGTATTGACTTTATGGGGAGATAGAAACTTGTGATGATAGAAATTCTGATACCGAGATAAGAACGTACAAGTTAATCCACTAATATTAATAAATTACGTGGCTATTTTTAAAACAATAAAATAGTTAACACTTTAATTTATAACGATGCCATTATTGAATACTTTTTCTACTCCTGTATTATAATAATCAAATTATATTAACGATTTTGATTAGGTAATGTTATACACAACATACTGATCATAAAAGTACTGATAGATGCATACATTTCTTGATTAAGAAATGCCATACATATATTTAAAAAATTTCATAACCTACCCGCATGACTTTCAGCACTGGCCTTCGGCTTGTGCCACAATTTGTCATACGGGTAAACAATGTGTAGCATTACATGCTCGTTGTACAATAAACTATTGAATTATAATAAACTGAATTTGTTTTCATGTTTAGTAAACTTATACAGTTCATTGAAAGCAACCAAAAGCAGCAATTCGTAAAGATATCACATTCATTATTGAAATCAAATTAATACTTTATTGGAAGCATTTCCACTTCATAGAAATAAAGTACTTAATAAGGTTGTGAATAAATTAATTTAATGTATAAAGGGGGTAATAATGATATAACTCGTCCCTCAAAACGTTTGCCTAACGCTTGTATAATTTGTTCCTCGAATCCAGATTTAACGTGCAATATCGATTTATTGGCCTAACATTCCGCGGTAACTGCAAGTAAAGTATTTTATGACTTTCAATACATGCCAATTACTTAACTCGCAGTTAAAACACCCGTAAATAGAATCAATTAGAATTTTATTGTTTTCTTGGAATTATTGTGAGAAATTATAATTTATACAGAATCCATTCAAAGAATACGTTCGATATCCATTGAAATGTTTTATAATAACGTTAGAATTCTTCGTAATAATTGTAATAAAATTTCTTCGGAAAAAGAATTTCTTTTATTACATAATCCTCAAAGCGACAAAGTTCGCTTTCTTAAAGAAACATGTCTCAAAAGACTCGTACGTTGCAGTGCATCAAAATGTATTTCACAACGTTAACTTTATGTGACAATTTTACGACTAGATTAGCACAAATTGCAACAATACTATACAAATTTAAACAATAAAAATTGCATTTGCATAATTAAAACTTGTAAGAATTGCCACAATGAACTGGCAATTATTTCAATTTGAAATTTGTGTTAACGTTTCATGGATTTCATATACTAAATATTTGATACCTCCGAAATTTTAAGAAATTTTAAATTAAATCGACTCATTTAATATAGTAACAGATGGAATTTTATAATTAGTATTACTATTCGAAGGAAACAAACTATTAAAACGGACGGTGTTCTCAACCGTACAGAAATCAATGATCGTGGGGTCAATGTCATAGGCATACGTAAACGTCTCGCATTTTTTCCTACTCTTCATACTAATGAACTCTCGAATTCAAAACCTGAAGGCAATTCACCTGCAAGGTTTGATTTTCCAGTGTTTTACAAAATGTATGTAAAGTGTTATCTAGAAGCAACTGATAAGCGAAAAAATGTAGATAACAAATATAAATGGAATAATGAATAAATTTATCAATTCAATTATCAAACTCTCAGCTTTTCAAATTTATCAAAAGGAACGTTCACATATTAACAATTGGGATAAATATCGATAAATCAACATCGACAATTTTAATCATTTTTAATATGCTGCTTTTGACCCACATCTCTAAACATATCAATAAAAGAATAAAAATAAAAATCGATATATTGATATTTAAAATCGATATTTGAATTAGTTAAAATTAATTTCAACATTTCATCAATTGCATCTATTCAGAGCTATTAAAATTCTATAATATTCTATAAATTTTAAAATTATAAAATAGAATAATATATAATAATAATCTCTAAATATTCATAAAATCAAAAGTACAAAAACAGTTATATTTTTGAAATATACAATTTTAATAAACAACATATAGGAGAAACTTTTTACACCTACTACAGGCGATGAATCGTTGGAGTCAAAGTGAAACGGCGTTTTCATGTATTCACGATAATTACATTCTGAATGTATATATGCGTTTATCTCACAATGCAAACAAAGGAAGGTGCGTCCATACAATCAACGGATACCACAAAATCAGTTTCCGCGTATTGCACAATGTGTCGAATTCTATACCTACACCGGCATGGTGGTCTACTCTGACAAATTATAACCTACAAATTTAATCTTTGAACATGTTTGATTTTTGAAATACAGCTTTATCTGAACATGTGTTACTTATATGAAAATATATAAAGTACACGTGTCCACATTAGTACAATTTAACCAATTGTACGTGATTTTACGTTGCTTTGAAGGAATTCAACTAACTCATACTACTTAAACGTTTCACATATATAAAACCAGAAAATACAACACTATTGTGTGCATTGCAAAATCGTTATCAACAGATTCTGAACAGTAAACAGCTTCGACTGATCAACTAGCAAAAACAACGTTACTTACAGGAGGAACAATGAGGAGAAAATATTGCTGCTTGCTCTCGGATTTGGCGGACGTTTCTCTCGCTTCTCGTTATCCATTTTTAATAGACTGTTTTATATATCACAAGCACACAATTTCATCAATAAAACCATGAACACTTTATATAGTTTATATATAAACTTAGTGTTTAAACGTAGGTATGAATTTGACCGCACGTCAAGATGATTAACTATTAATCAAATGTCATTGGCAAATAATTTATTCGGCAATATTCGATTTAATTAAGTCTTATTGAGACAAGTTAGGTTAGATTTGTGTATTTAGGGGTTAATTCGGCAGTATCGGAGGTTATGAAGCTGTAAGTGTCGCAATATGATGAAATATTTTTCTTCCGATCACAACATCCGCACTCCACGACTCCACGCTTACAACTGACTCGCGTGCCAGGTCCAGAGCCACAGAAATAGAAAACCGCACTCGCAATTCTCCCACAATATTTACGCACACGACTCGGACTTTTCACTCGCACAACCGGCGTTTTGTGGTTAATGTACTCGCACTTGTCACTAATTGCACTGCGTATACTTGGTATTTAATCACCACTAGATTTAATCACTATGAGTCAATGCGAATACGTTTGGCTTCATATTTTGGGCGCCGGTATGACGCGACGTTGTGGTGTACTGAATAATTGTGTGAATTAATATTGTTGCATCACTTCTGAAATATGACGATAAGTTATACTAAAATTGAGTGTTAAGGTAACTTGGCGGCAGTAATTTCGACGAGACACAACCGGTAACTGAATGAAAAGTTTGCTGGAGTCTACAGTTACCTTGACAATGACCCCAGATGTAACCCCATTGTCGTCCTTGTGCTGTGAGGCAGGTAAGTACCGAACGATGTCTTCGGCAGGTCTCCAGCGTCGCTGTCGCCGTCTGGCCTGTGCGAATTTACTACCTTCCAGGTACTGCATTTATTTAGTGGGTATTATAAAAGTGCCCTATTTTGCCACCGACGTTAGCTTGAAACTTGTTTCTTGGGATTATCCAGTTCTAACGGGCATGGATTTAGAGTAATTCATATTTATTCATAAATATTTTCTTTGAATATGTTTCTTCTAGGAAATTTTCAGGCAACCCTTCAAACCTCCCTCTGCTCTTGCGACGAGAGTGACGAATGTCATGAGAAACCCCCATATACTATGCATCAAAATATTGTGGAGGAAACCCCTCGTTTGAAAGATGGGTCCGCCCCAGGTTCAATTTATCAAAAGCCTTTTGGTTAAACTTAACAGAATTTATTAGAACCATAATCATTCTATGTTTGAAAATATTAACATATTTACTCACAAAAGGTTGTAAAAATAATCGATTATATTCACGAAATATTAATTGTAATGGTCACCATAAACTGTAAAAATACTAAATAACACGATGAATTTCAATCTCCAGTAACAGTTCCAACTCCAATCCAAATATCGAAAGGGACCTATCCAAGTCTATCAAATTTAACAACATAACGTGCCATAATTCCAGGCAATTTAAAAACTCGTATAATACTAGAATAAAGCAGAATGGAAATGTTTACAAACAATTTCATATATCTTTCTTATAAGTTATATTTAACATCATTTTTTACAACTGAAGTTGTTTACTGCTTAAATGCATGTATTCTCCCTGTCGATATTCATCGTACGCATTTGTAGCATAAATGTTTTTTACAGTATTTAGTTGCTCATGTAGTGAATTTTTACAGTTATCTTAATGAGTAAACATTTTTCAACTCAATTTTACTATCTTTTTGGTACATTTTTACGGCAAGCCAAGTCTACCCACTTTTTTAAGTATGTTGTCAAAAATGTCCAAATGAACATTATTATTCCAAACAAGTCTTAGTAATCAGAAATTATGGCTGGGTAATTAGTTTTTAATAAAGCCTAAATTTATTCAAAATAATGGCGTATGTTTGTCTATACTTAGAGGCGAAAAATTATATATTGTGCATTGGACAATGAGATAAAGAAGCATTCTGGGGCATACGCATGGTAATACGCGTCGCTGTTCGAACCAAACAATTCCATGTAAAATATTGCATTGTATTCATTAATATTTTTAATCTGTTAATAAATACACTTGCATAATAGTAACTCGCGAAAATCCAAACGCTAAATATTTGGTAAGGCTGCGTAACATTATCAAGCGTCATAATGAAACAGTAGATCCGTCTCGTATTCCGCTTTATAAATATTCATTTAATTCATTCGCTCATTATGCTCCTGTTTAAACTGCTTACAATTAGATTTGGCGTCTTGTTGTCGTCAAGATAAATATTGTCTCATTTTCACGGTTAAACTCTCCAAAGTAAAAAGGAAACGCTGGAATAAATTGTCTAAAGATAAGTGAGTTTTATGAGGTATTGCACAACATTGCTGTAAATTCTTCGGCAACAATGTCGAAATTTTAGGAAAGTGTTTAAATTGTTTATTTCTCATGTGTAAACATTTATTTGTATTGTAAAACATATCTTTTATAATGCTTGTCTCGAATTATTAAATGTCACGTTGCTGATAAGTACCCGTAAGTTACACCATTATCAATGACGTAAGACATCATACTTATCTATACGATTAACTTTTGTTACTATTGAGAGGTTGTAATTTCAATAATTAGAACAATATAATTTAAGTAGCATGTGTTGCCTATCATATTAATAGATATCAGGCATTTCGGTGTTGTATTCGGGATGGTCAATATATACATGTTTATATACGCATGCTTTCCAGATATGTAAGAATAAAAAAAATTAACAATTCTGCCCCCCAGGCATAGAAACTCTCCCCAAACATATAGTGCGTAGTGGCCCCTGACGAATTTAATCCGACAATGCGGGTGGGGTCCCCCTTGTAAGCGGTTCTCGTTTAGAGCAGGGAACAAGGGGACTCCCTTTAAAACAAAATTTGGCTCGCGCCTGAAACTGAGGTCTCTCTTGAGGAGACCTAGTTATCGATGCCTTCATTAATTTCCTATACTTTCGGGATATTTATTAGGGAGCTCAAAACTTATAATATACCCAGTATAGAAGAAATCTCTAAACCATTAACTGCTTAGAGAAACCTGACAATCTTAATCCTCTTCTGTTTCGTACAGAACCAGTAAAATTAGCCATAAAACAACATTTACGTAACATTACTTATGTTAAGAACGAAGCAGATGGGGCTAGTGCGGTACTGAGGGTAATCGCCGCTTAGAATCCTTTGGTCAGGAGCAACGCAGGGATCGCTCCATATAATATGTGGATCGCTCTCTTGCCAGTGTACCGTCGAAATGAGCAAGCGTCTTGTAAATACCAGTAAATACAGTGTAATTCGCTATGACAAAGGTGCAGTGGACTAACGAGAGTTCTCGAAATATACTAAATGGTATTCACATTCTAAATTAAACCAAATTAAAATCAGAATGTCAAAATTAACACTATTTTTTTTATTCACAAATAGACAATATATTCATATACTTAAAAATTACTTCAAATGTAAGGGATAACATGTTAAATATAATATTTTAATAAGATTTACAACATTTGTAATAAGATACCAATACTAAAAATAATTTAATTGCATTTTTTGGCTTGCACTGTCATCGCTTCATGCTGGTATTATTTGTTTTTCGCTGTTTGTTTTTCATTAAGCAACTCATCGACTAAGCCCACCTGCATGGCCATGTTATAAAAAATGCCATTGCCTCGTTCTACCAGTCGTTGTGGGGTATCGAAATCAATGACCTCTCCGTTATCAACAACAATAATACGATCTGAATCAATCACAGTGTGCAAGCGATGGGCGATGGTCAAAATAGTACAATGTGAAAACAAACGTCGAATTGTCTGTTGAATCAATGCGTCAGTTACGGGATCAATGTTTGCAGTTGCTTCATCCAACACAAGGATTTTATTATCGCGTAACACAGCACGTGCTAGACAAAGTAGTTGACGCTGTCCGACACTGAAATTTCCACCACCCTCCTGTACAACAGTGCTGAGACCTTCCTTAAGGCACTCTATATCGTACTTCAGCTCAACCTCACCAAGTGTATTCCACAATTGCATGTCACTGTGTTGTTCTTCAGGATCAAGGTTAGAACGAATTGTTCCTGCGAAGAGAACCGGATCTTGGGGGATGATTGAGATCTTAGAGCGGACAATCGGAAGCTCAATATCCTTGATATCGAGGTCGTCAATGATTATGGAACCTCGTATGTTATACAAACGGAAAAGGGCAGAGATGATTGAAGATTTACCAGCACCGGTTCTACCAACTATTCCGACTCGTTCCCCGGAGCGAATTTCCACGTTCACATTGCTTAGAACAGGCTTACCCGTGAAGTATGACATGCACACATTGCGATATTCAATATGGCCCTTCATGGGCCAGTTATCTGGATCTAAACCGGTTGGTTTCTCCTGTTCCGTTTCACCGTATTCAACCACACGTTCTACACTTGTCATTAGATTTTCAAACTCGGCCCATTGGCGAATGCCCCATTGAAGGAGACCCATCATTCCAAAGGCCTGAGTTAGAACCAAACCTACTTTAGGCCCCGATTCTTCATCTATAATAAAATAAAGTATCATTGAATTGCGCTTGTCAATCAAATTTAATACGGCATACCTTTGTTTACTGTAAAGATAAAGATGTAAATTATTGCAGCGATGTAAATTTTGCATAAGCAATCCAGCCAGAAACCAAAAGCCCTTGAAATAGAGAAGAACATAAACAACGACGATGTATTCAAATTTTGATGGCGTTCAAATTGTCGGATCAACAGTTGCTGATTTCCCGTTGCCCTGATAGTGGCCAGACCCTCAAGTGATGAATTTAGAAAGCCAACAATAGGTGCCCTCGCTAAAAAAGATTTATTATTAATTTGTACAACATTGCACACCCAATTTAAAGAACATACTAATCCCATCTAGTCTCTTTAGTCCTCTACTTGCAACCAGGAAGCTTCTTCTGGTAAACATCAAAACTACAAATATTGCCAAAGTAGGTGCTATTAAAATTGGACTTGAAATTGATATGACGGCACAGATACCAATTGCGAAGAACAACACTCTGAATGCTTCAAAAATAACATAAGGCAGGTGCTCATCGATGGTCCCAATATCTTTGGCGAATCGATTAAGAACATTTCCCGACAAATTCTGGTCAAAGAAAGTCATTGTAGCGTTTGTTACTTTTGAGAAGATTGTATTATGTAAGACCCGAGATGCCCTTGTTGTTAGACTGAAAAATGTAAAGAGCTGCGCCGTTATTGACACCATAGCCAGGGCAATGAGCAATGTGTAAGCATATATGGAATTCACATGATCCTTATACAAATCAATATACTCATCGCTATCTTTTGTGATATTCGTAATATTGTGGGTCATATTGTACGTCAACTTGCTCATTTTTTCTTCGATTTTAAGCCAGTGCTGTACATAATAGTCAAAATAACTTGTGAAGAGCTGGGCACCAGTGAAGAGCAGAAGAATACCAATTAATGCTGCCCAACCGCCTGCACTGTTCATGTAGGCTTTGTATACACTAATATCGACCTTACCCTCAGATTTACTCTCTTGGTAGAGCCTCTGGTCCAGCTCTTTAGTACTTTTTAAAAGCGCAGCTTCTTCACTTGCCTCATCAGGGGTTTCTGACTTCGCTTCCAGAATATCATTACTTTCGATAGTAGCATCAATCGAATCTGCGGTAAATTCAATACCAATATTTCTCAAGTTCTCATATTTGCCTTCAGCTTGGATTGATCCTTTGTTGAGGACAATTATCCTGTCGGTCTGTTTAAGATACTTTTTATTGTGACAAACAAATACTACTAGTTTGTCTTTCAGTAAACCTTGGAAACAGTTCTTGAAAATATATTTACTTACAGTAGCGTCAAGGGAAACCATGACATCATCTAATAAGTAAATATCCGCATTTTTATACACAGCTCTAGCCAGATTAATTCTAGCCTGTTGGCCTTTACTTAGATTAAGACCTTTGTCATTCACGATCGTATTATCCTTCATTGCAAAACTCTCAAGATCTTTTGTTAAAGCGCAGCACTTTATGACATTGTGATATCTCTCGGTATCCAATTCGGTCCCAAATAAAATATTTTGTTTAATGGTACCCGGGAAGAGCCAAGGATCTTGGGTCGCATAGCTCAAGCACCCAGTAACTTGGACCTGACCCTCCGCGTGGATTTCCTTTAGAAGCATGCCTAGAAAAGTACTTTTTCCACTTCCAACGTTACCAGTCACTGCAATTAGGGATGGTTGTGTAGCGGAAAAGTTAATATCATTCAAAATTGTTTGTCCTAAAAAGTTGACCTTCGCATTCTTAACTTCTATCTGGGTGTCTTGTTTTAGTTTATAAGGCGTTGTATCTGATTCGGGGACTTCTTCAATGAGGAGAGCTTCTTTAATACGTTTGGTAGAGCTTCGTACTTCGGCAAACTGGGAGACACTCATAGGTACCGCTATGGTGAGGACGAACCGCAGATTGCTGTAGCAGCCGATCATGATGAATACCTTTTCAGCTGTGATAAAGTTTCCTTGGTAAATGTAGAACATGATACAGGCATAGAAGGACAAACGTTGGCTGATTTGACTTAAAATTAGAATAATTGCTTTCAGGTAGAAAATTATTCGAAGTTTTTTAATTTCCTGTCTGTAAATAAAATATGAATAGTTACACAGCAATTTAGATAACATGATAAATATAATCTTTTCATATTGATTAGCTGATTGCGTGTTTATATTTATCAGCGGAGAATGCACCATAATCTGTAATTTATGAATAGTGGGAACCTATGAAAGGAATTATCTTGATTGTGGTCATTTTGAGCAATATGATTTGAAGTCGATTTATCATTCAATAATTGAAAGATCATTATTCATGCAGGTGGATAAATAATACGTACATTCTAATATTATTAGTAAAATTGGTATAATGTTCACACCAATTATAAAGCTTCATGAGTTTTATTGAGGTTAGAATTTCCTGCATCCGTTTTAACCTCTCGTCTGTTCTCGCCGCTGTTTTTAATCGCACAATTTTCGTAAATTTAGCAATATATACTAAAAACAAGCAATTATTAATCAAATAAGATCCTAATGTTATTATACATTTCGAAAATAATTCTCAAGTTATAGAAACTCACCTTGAAGGGGTATTAATATAATAAGCAAGGTAACACCTAGGAAACTAGCTTCCTGGATCTGCCTGTACATAATAAACGTTACAATGCCAAGTTGGATCAACCCAATCCAAAGATCATGGAAAAAGCATAGCGCTGCCTCAAAGGCAGCTGCGTCCTTACTCATTAAAGTAACAATTTTTCCACTGGTCAATTCCATCAGTGATGCAGTTGTCAATTTGAGGGATTTACGATAAAGTAGAGAAATTATCGCAGCTTTAATTTTGATCCCCATAATAGACATCAGTAAATGATAGTGGTGGTTGAAGGCACTCATAATGAACCCACTCATTATCAATAAGCCACCGTACATACTAGCCACTTGTCTAGTCATATGACTGTCTGGGGAGAAATAAGAGACCAGTTTTCCCGTCAACAATGGGTTGCATGTCCTGGAAAACGGTGTCTACTACCTGGGACTTTCGAATATCATTGACAAGAGACTTACATCAAGGTACATTTAACTACCAGCGCTGCAATACCGATCATTAGATATTCTCTTCCGAAGACACGTGCCATTGCCCTGGTCAACGAATGCCTCCCACTGGCTATTTCCTTCTCCCATTCCGTTTGCAATCTATCCCCAACCAACTCCGTTTCCTGATCCGGTAACGTTTCGTAGAGGTCATCTTCAATCAGGTCCCGTTTGCGGGCCTTTTTGAATATATCTAGCGTATACAGGAACGCGAATACGCGCAGAAATCCGGCTCGTTCGCGTGGATTTCGCCGACGCCGAATTTTTACCCCCGAATACATACCGACACGTGTCACCGCGCGGGTACCGGTCTTCCACACACACCTTCACTGGTGTGGAGATTTGGAGGTGGAATCGCTGAGTTACAACTATTGTCACCTGAACGATCTCGCCGCAATTCCGATAGTCGTGAATGTGCGCATTTGAGTGGCATCAAATCGAAGTCGATCTTGCATCTATGCTCATCTAGCAAGTCATCTGATAAAGATAATCTAGCCACTTCTACGTATTGTGAGACCGTATTATGCCTCGACGACCATTGTGCGGGGAACACCAAGATTTTGATTTTTATCTTGCATGTTTCAGATAAATTATAGCTTAGAACTGATATAATTGTACTGTTTACCTACAAAAACTAAACGTTAGGGAATTCCACACAATTTATAATCGAATTGCATCCATCTACAACCGACGGCTGGCAAATAACTGAATGGAAGGACTTCAATTTATTCATTTTATGTCTAACATGTGTGACTTGTTCTTTTATCGGCATGTTAATGTTTTTAATTTCTAAGTGTTTACTTAAGATGGTGAACATAACAAAGAATGCATTTATCAATTCATAACTTTAGTTATCAGCCAATAAGAGCGATAACTAAAAATGAAATGATATTACTTGTGTTAATGAGCCATTCCAGGATAAGCGAATATTCGTTCACAATAGCAGATGGCAGTAATTTAATTAATTGATTAATTTTACCTTTGTGATTTTATTCATTTTAAAGTATATCTATATAACTCTTTAAAAGATTCCCAAACTTACGATTTTCAGGTTAGGAAGGATTATCGATCTGTTTTCAGGGCAAGACAGAAATACCTCAAGTTGTTTTTTTTGTTCCGTGTAGCAACTCACGTACTTCATATACTCAAATGTTCAACTTTGAACCAGTAAAGTTTGTCTATTAAATGGTTAATGTCCAGTTTAAGCGTTTCCTAACAATGCTAAACATCGCCTGCATGAAATTACATGAGATTAGTCTACAATTTGCGTTTCCTGTTTCGCATTTAATAAAAATGAAATAATTTTAAATGATTTTCTTTGTGTACTTTTTCTGTACATGATTTTTATATTGATTCCTCCGAGAGAAATATTTACTTAGCACTTTACTGATCGAGAAATTCATTAGATTTGTTTGCGATCGCTTTGTTTTTTTTTTAATGAAAATAGTGTTTGTGTACATGTCCTAGAGTCAACGTGGCATACCTGTAATCTTTTTAAGTATCACGTGCACATTTATCAATCGTCTGGAAGGCATTTTTATTATTTCCACAAATTAAAAGATTAAATCGTTTCAATCAAGTTCATTTCTACTAGTTTATTTTTGTGTAACGAGTGTATCTTAACTCAAAAATGAATGAGCATTTCAAGTATATTTTCATTTTAGTTCAAATAAACAAATTATTTAATTGATAATTTACAAATAATTAATTGTACTTGAATTAATTGAGATCTTGTAGGCGGCCAATCAATGACGCAAAGCAATTTTATCGAATTTTTAACACATTTACTTGATGAAACTATAAGAAGCAAACCCTGTTATAGATTATAAGGTTTACTTCTGTGGGGAATGTATTCCCTCCAACATCACAAAGCACATCACTTCCTCAGCACCCAGCAGGTGTGACAGACCGACGATAATAGAGTACGTTCGCAATCTCAGACACTTGAAGTACATTCTTCCACACTTCCAATTTTTATGAGTTCATAATTAGAGAGCTCATAACAGCCAAGTAATAGTAAGAGGGTGCTTGCCTCAAAAGGAGGACCTGGACTATGTAAACCAAGATTAAACTTTCAGGCAAATTAGCCAGAATGTGCACGGTGCTTCTCCCACTCACTTCAATGTGCTTAGCGGACTGTAAACAATGGTAACGTTATGTCGACGGCTATGAATATTTGCGTAAATTCTAATCCCCTCTCCACGAAATTCGAAAAACCCCTAATAGCATTTGGGTTCGAACAGGTTGTATCATCCGTACTGGTTGAACTCGTAGGTGTAAACAAGCCAGTGAGGAAATATGTTCATAATGCCACATAATTATGAGCGCTGTGTGCCCCAGTACCGAAGTGTGGACGTCTTCATTTCCATGATTTCCACGCAGTAGTAGCGCGTTGGGCCGGTATCCCAAAGGTCGCCGGTTCGAATCCGGTCGGGAACTTTCTCTTTTTCTCTTTTCTCTTTCCCTGTTACAAATTTCAATTTCAATTAATTCATTTCTTTGTAGATTCATTAATTGTGCTAAATGATTACATGTTCTTCTTTGATATGCCAATGCTAGCTAGTCTGGGGTCGTTCAAATAAGACTGTATGATAGTAGTTGTGTGAATGAGTTAGGAAAAATCATACTAAGTACTTACTCTCAAATATATTTCAAACTTCACACTAAAATTGCCAAATTCAATATAACATATATACTTTCATTTTCACTTTGATAACCTGTAATTTTTGACAGGAATCGCCGATACCAGAAAACTAAATGTACTCATTATTCATTTCGCGCATAATAGTCATAGAAAAAGTAAATGTACGGCTTGTGCTACAATTTCTAATACTCGTGCGGGTATCAGATGTATTAGCAACAATTTGAATTCACATATTAGGTTACTTTGTACATTAGACAAAACTTGAAAGCAGACATTGAAAATAGACATTTAAAGAACATATTGCTCATTGTTTCATACCCAAATTTTATCCAAGGCATAAATAATCATTAAAATGCATAAATAATAATTAACCATAATACACATGGTCAATAATGAAATAAATATACTACATATGGTCATTTGATTCTTCGAGACGCAACACTGTTAAACTTTATTTCAAACAAAGCAATAATAATGTTGTGAAGAACCCAAGGTTCTTGATAATTCGCTTATAGTTTCTCTTGAGCTTAATCCATTGTGTGAAATATGTAATTTGTATTATCGTATCTAGGAAAACAAAATTGTTGCTAGTCAATTAAAGTTTTAGTATTATTTCTTGATTACATATTAACTCAAGGAACATCAACATTAAAACGCATTCCTATGCTGCATAAACCAGTATTACTGTTAATCGGAAGTTGTCATACTTCATGATACGCACTTAACGGTTTGCATATTGTTGATATATTTCATATACCCGTAAATTTCATCCTAAAAAGTATCCCATATATAATATTCTGAATAGGCAATGATGGCGTTAATAAATGCCAAAATACATTGGCTTCATTTTTCAAATAACATGCAACGTGCGCCATTTCGCCCGGGTGGTGTTGGGTTGATGCGTGCTTCTCGCGCTGGGAAGTTTTTAGTTTGCTTCCGTCCGCAACGTCGGCCTGACGCATCGCAAGCGCGTCTTGTTTATTTTTAACACCACGTTATATTCGTAATTGCGAAACGACCGCGTGTGCGTACGACGACACTGAATCAACTTGTGAAATTTATAGATTGCAGAAGTAATATACTAGTGAGCCGTTTGTTTATCAAGTTCCTTTAACAAAGTTAGTTACTTTAAAAAGTTAGTAAAAGTTCTTATTATTTGCAAAAATCGCAAAAAACCTTTTTTAAATTAATTATTAAATTGCGATTTAAACTTAAATCTAACTTATAGTAATTTAGTATTCACTATTTACTTTAAATTCATATCAATAAATATAAATTTACATAACTCTTCTAGATGTTTGTTTGCGGTCACAAATATCGAATTCCAGTGGCTTTCACAAGTTCACGATGCTCGAAATGAAACTAAAGCAATTCGTGGCGTTTGTGCCCTCATCAATTTCATCAACGACTTGTTTCAAGACAGGCGATGCGATGCCATCGAATGACAACTGTTATTTCCAATTTTAATTAGCCCATGTGTCTCAGTTTCATGCCAAACTTCGCGTAACAAAACGTACACTTGGCCTGATTTATATTCAATTCGAAATGAGACCAGCAACATTCTGTGGCATAAAATGTATTTCAAGTTTATTTAATAGTTTGTGAGCACAAAAAATTAATAATATTCACATTTATTAGTGCCCGGTCTTCTCATAAAACTAATTCATTTCAATTTTCGCTTCCGCAGATGATGGAAATTGAGCAATTCTCGTATATTTTTGGTTCGTTTTCGCGTCGCAAACAAAATCAAGATTTTGCTTCTTCAAAGCGAAGGTCAGCAGAGTCTTCGAAGACGTCATTAACGGTATCGCACGATAGATCTAAGTCAACCCCGGTAAATGCTGAGAAGGATTCGACCCGGAAGGCTAGTCAAGTTGGAGCAGACCTTGAGAAGTTAAGATGTCCTGTGTGTGTAAAGCACTTTATCGAGCCACGTGTCCTTCCATGTTTGCATACATTCTGTACGAGTTGTTTGCTGAATTTGCTTATAAATGCACCTTCTGATTGCGATTGTAAGTATGCATAATTACCTTTTTTTAACAAACACGGTTTATAAACACATTTGATTTGAATTAGCCTAGGTAAAGCTGTAATAATGACCTATTTGATATAAAATCAAAGAAAGTCCCGCATATAATGATACTTTCTTTTCCTTAACGAGTGATAATTTCTTTTTTTTATTGTTTAATTTACCGAAAATCGACTACTAAGGTCATCAAATTATATTTTGATGTAATTAATCATATTAGCAGCTAATACTATTGACGAGAAGAAGAAGAGTTAAATTTGTTCTCCATCCGCCAAGAATCGAACTCTGGGCCTTGTGGTCAGCAGTTTTCGAACAAACCACGCCACTTGGCTGGACAAATTCCCAGGAACAGGCTATATGAAACTTTCAACATTTATAAATAAATAAATTTCATTTTATAATAGTTTCATATTCGCAAAAAAATGTGTCTTCTATATAAGGTATCAACGACCAATCAAGTAAAGGTAGACCTTTACTTACGAAGTTCAGTCTGCATCATTTGATGGATATACTAATTATTTGATTTGCTTCAATGTTATGCTATATAATGTATGCTATGTAATCAATGTAACTTAGTACGAAGTTAACCTTATCGGAGATGCTCATATCCAAAAGGAAGCTCATACAAATCAAATTATCAATATGACGTCCCCGCATAATCCTGTAAATCATCATCCGCTGTCGATGATTTACGAGAAACCTGCCAAGTTACTAAATGCCCCCACATTGTCGCCACCCCTACACAACATTACGCGGGAGAATGATCCCTCATGAACATACTTTTTATGTTTTTTAGCCAGCTCAGGTTCTGGTTACGTGAGCGAGAAATTGGAAAATGGGGAAACGTACGCTGACGGGGCACACAGCGTCACGTGCCCCACTTGCAGCACCCGGGCGGATGTTCCTGACGACGGTGTGCAAGGATTTCCGATCAATTATCTCGTCCTGCATCGCATGGTTTTGGCCACGTTAAATTCACCCAGCACTATGTTGCTATGTGATGCTTGTCCCCAAGAGGTCCTTGTAAGTTGATTATATCGTATTCAGCAAATGTGGATTGACTTTTTTTTAATATGGATTTAATCTATATGAACCAACACGGTAGTTTAGTAAATTCTTGGTGTATAAACTTCAATTTGATCGAATTATAATGAAATTTCTATGTAGGCCAAAACGCGTTGTACACAATGTGCGCTAAGCCTTTGTCGACCATGCGCAGATGCACATGCCCAGCAAAAGTCAGGTTGGCACCATGAAATCTTAGAGCTGGATGAAGCACGTCGGCGTGGTATATGCAAGGTTCGAAGACAAGTGATGTGCCAAAATCATCCCGAGAATGAACTAACAACGTTTTGTGCTACATGTGCTCAGGTAAGTCATATTTTGAGGCTGTATAATACTGGTAAATTCAGGAATTACCAGGTCCCAGCGAATGGAGAATAAACAAGTAGACGCAAATTGTAAACATCCTCATATCGAATAAACATTCACTTCCGATTTTCATCCTTAATATAACATCCCCAAAAGTCAGCAAATAGCCAAATTACATGTTGCAGGTTTTTGACAAGAGAAATACGTTTATTTATTTTAAGATGTTGTAGTTTTCTATGTAAGCCAAACGATTAAACCGATTTAATAGCCCGCAGCATGGTAAACGTGAGCTTTGCACGGAAGCTGTGTTTATCATAAACACGTGCAGTCTGTTTAGAAAAGCGAACGTGTCACACATGCGTCGTGTCATTTTAGCCACGAATTTATGCACACCTCATAATGCGCTGCCCACATATGTTCACAAGCATACTTGTATAAAAATATGCCATGCTCATTCTTTCGAAGGGGTTCCAGCGTATGCTAAACCACACTTCTTCATTTTAGAAACGAAGTTGTATATGCTACAATTTACATTTTTAATTTTGGCAACTTTTATATCGATAACTGATTTCGTCACTATTTTGCATATCATAGTTTTAGGTAGTCAACGATTGTGAATCATTTTCGCAACTAAATTACAATACTCAGAATTACATGGGCAGCTCTTCGTCATATATGAGGGCACCCATGATTTTCCCATATAAAGTATTCCGTTATAGTCAAATATTTAAAATCGTTTTGGCGCAGGATAAGTTTCGCTCACTACAGCTCACTTAATATTACATAAGTCACGTGAACCTACGGATCTGAAAAATAGTCCGTTGTTGACCCGAAATATGAAGGTGATTCCGTATACTATCATCGAAAGATGCATATCTATAGACTTTCTCACATTCCCATACCTAAATACATATTCTCCGAAAAAATAACACCAAGAAATTTCCACCAAGAATAATAGTTGCCAGAAAGAGTTAGAATTTTTCATCAAAGAATTTCTTAATAGTTAATCATTTCTCTAATTGATTTGCACAGGTGGTTTGCGCTGATTGTGTCAATTCATCACATCGCAGTCACACCTTGGAATCGCCCAGCAAAGCAGCAAAAATTCAAACAACAAATATCCGCATTGCTGTCAATCGAGCAAAGTCCCTAGCCGATAAATCCATGGTGGCAAATACCAGACTTGAGACGACTGCCGATCGTATTGAGAATCAATGCAATCAGATAGAAAGCGAAATTGAACGATTTACATCCAACTACATTCGAGCCGTGGAAGAACATCGCGAGCGATTATTTAAACAATTACGATACGCACGCCAAGAAAAACTACAGACTGTGGATGCTTATAGGAATGAACTACAAAAAAGATTTCACGATGCAGAAGAAGCAATAACATTTGCAAATGATTTATTCAAGGAAGGGAGTGAAATTGAGTTACTCAGTTTTGTCGCACCGATTATCAAACGTCTTGAGGTGTGTTATACCTCGGAGGCATTGATGCCCGAATTAAAAATCAGCGAATCGCTCCAGTTTCTCCCCGAGGAACAATCAACCAATGAAAATGCATGCTGTCCCCTGTATGGTGTGATAACGACACAGACGATCTCAGTGAATCATTGCCTACTACATACCAATGGTACGTGTTTGCGAGACAAGCTGACATTTTGCTTAATGCTTTGCCTAATTCAAAGTAGTTAGCTGGGTAAATATCCGGGCGAGGCTCAAATTAGCACCCCATCGTCAATAACGTTCTCAAATCCTCCCCTAAACAAACTTCCAAGAAGTGTGAACGTGTTTTGACTATACATATCCGACAGTGAAAATTACGTAAAGATTGTCTGACGTGAAAAATCAAACAAACCTTAGGTGACACGTTTTTTTTTGCCTGCTATTACAGGATTACAGAATTTGAGGGTGGGTCGGCGGGCGGAAGCGGTTTTGGAGACACGCGACCGCAGTGGGAATGCACTGCAACGTGGCGGTGAATCTGTTGCCGCCGAGGTACGACATCGTGATGGTGGTACGTCGCGCACCCTACCCGTGCACGTGGAGGATCGGCGGGATGGCAGCTACTTGCTGCAGTTCGTGCCCGATGTCGCCGGGAAACTATTTTTACACGTCAGCGTCAAAGGGGAGTCTCTGTCTGTATGTATCTATCAAGTCGTATTAGCATTATCATTTAGCTTCAGCTTATTTATATTTCTAATTTATAAAAATCTACTATTTCATTTAAAGGAATCCCCGTTTACTATCTTAGTACGTTCGCTTAGACCGCACCATGGTACATTCCACTGTTGTACATTCTGTTCAAGTGGTGGATCAAAGGATTCAACGTGTGGATGCAAAGGTCGGATGCCTGGTGGTTATAAAGGGTGTGGTCACGGCCATGATGGACATCCTGGCAGGCGACACTGGTCATGTTGTGGCAATGTTCTTGAACATTCCGAGTGTGTGCGTCTAAATTCAATTACACACTATCAATTCACATTATAAAGGTAGGTACATTTTCCGGAATCCAATTCACTCGTCAGAGAATGATCTCTGCTGTAGAAAGTAATGCAAAGGACTAATACTTATTGCTAACCTTGGTGCAAATTTTGCCGCACACTGCATGGTGTCGATACTATTGATACCACACAAATAAAGACAAGAAGAAAAACAATATGTTCATTAGGAATTGTATACAAACGGGTGTTACAGTTTCATTGTATGCGTAAAATGTTTACTTTTATTTGAATTGCACTTTGATACACATTCGCTGACTAGCATCGCGAGTCATTTGCATGTGTCAAAACTCCACTCATGCAGAAATGACTAGTCGCGCTTACAAAATAAAAACACGAAGCAGCAAGAACCGCGTGCACGCTCGGCTCCCTCAGCTTTGAAGTTACAAACAAGTTACTAACAATGCATATAAAAATAATAATATGGCTACTATAAGCGTTAACTCTCTTGCTTTAAGCATTAATTTCCGTCTTCTCATTCTAATTAATATCACACTGCAGTCTATCGGCGCAAACATGTTTACAAATCAGCTAGGCATTGTCCAAATACTGCACAACTATCCAAGGCAATTGTGTGTGTTGGAATTTCAAATATAAATTGTTTGTTTTTTCACTTTTTCACCACGCATAGTTCGTTCTGCACACACCCAATTGTGAGTTTTTCAAATGCCCCACAACCTTTGGCTTTCGCAAGCATATCCTTGAGCTGATCAAGGGATTTTAGGCAAACTACCACGCAACAATCACTACCCTTTGTATTGCAATCCGTGTTTATCATACTGGCTTGGTTCTGAGTTGATGTCACGGCCCCCTTACTAGTACAACAACCAGCTTCTGAGGGTAATACAATATTTGTATACGGTTCTGTAGCACCTGTACCACCACAACATCCTCTATTTGGTTGTGGATCAATATTACCTTGTTGAATATTTAAGTACTCGTTTGTGTTTGGTGTTTTCTTGCTACCACAACAACCACTGTCATCATTTCCTTGGCAGTTATTGTAAGGTCCGCATTTGCAGTCGACACATTTGCAGATATTCGCATCCGCTGTGATCGCTTTCAGAACGTTCGTATCGCTGTTAGGTGCTTTTACCTGAGGCACTTGCGGCGTATTTTCCAAATTTATATAACTTTGCATCGCAGTCGGGACGGCAATTGGTGATTCATTGATCGACTCGTAAATATTTACCGGATCCGTGTTGAGTAGTTTCATGGCATCGATCCAGGTAGATGCCGCCTCTTCCTCGGTAACCAAGGACATCTCCAACGCCTCCGGCATATAGAGTTGTTTATTCAAGCTTAAATCACTATCGGGGACGAAATCGCAGGTTTTCAAATTGTACAAATCCAAACCAGCATTTTCAATTTCAGTAATTATCGAGTTCTCAGTCAGTTCCATCTGCGTGTCTTTGAGAGTTTCCTCGTTGGCAACACCTTCCGTCCCTAGATTATATGGTAACTGTGTGGCAACAGGTTCGGCTGTATTAACAGTGGCATAATTTTTAAGTCGGTTGGCGATTTCGAAATCGGTAATAAGATCTTTTTCGATTGCTGATACATATTGTTGGTTTTCCAGATAGAGGTCGACCTCTGGCTGTGACACATAAGATGGGACATCGTAGGAAGCTCCCTGGAATTCTGTAATTGGATTGTTATTTTGGTGAACCTAGTGAAAGAAGATTGTAGTACAAACCATTATCATTCCAATGTACTTCCTCGCTTTCGGATAAACCAGTTCCGATATCATTTCCTAGATTTTGACAAGATTGGTGAACTTGTTCCATTTCCGACCTGCCCGACTCCAGATCAGGCTCCTTAGTGTGTTTTCCTTTTTGGTGGGTCTTCACATGTGATTTCAGACTGTGCTGAGTTGCAAAGGCACGCGAACAGTCATTGGCCCCACAGGCATACGGTCGTTCGCCACTGTGGGTTCTGAGATGGGTCTTCAAATGATGACTGGCTGTGAATGCTTTGCCACAACCACCCTCCCCACATCTAAAGAAGTAATCTAATAAATATCATAAAAATACTTCTTTGTCTGAAATTACTTATACGGTCGCTCCTTGGTGTGGGTCCTGATATGCTTTTTGAGATCACTTAGCGTGGTAAAGAATTTCATACATCCGCCGGAGTCACAGTTAAACGTTTTCCCGTTGTGCAATCTCTCATGTGCACGTAGTCTGTAGAGAGTGTTAAATGCCTTCTCGCAGCCATTATGTGTGCACTCAAAGGGTTTGACTTTCGTGTGGACGCGCACATGTACCTTAAGGCTGTAGGACGTCAGGAACGCCTTGCCACAGTTTGGTTCCGAACATTTGAAACGGAATTCGCCTGTGAACCGAGATAACATTATTTTCGCTATCGAATATAGGGCAAAGAAAATGTGGGAGGAACCTTTGTGTGTTTTCATGTGAGTGCGAAGATTACCGACGGTGCTGTATGTGCGCAGGCAGCCATCGAACTCACAATTGAAACGATTAACGGTGGTCTCCTTTGTTTCCGGATCGATACTGTGAATCGTGATTGTGGCGTGCGATGGTTCATCTGGCATGCAACCGGAGTCGCCCGGATTGATGTGCATATATATCTCATTTGGTGATATTGTATGGTGTATGTAGCTGTAAGTACAAAAATGAACGTGACTAATGTTTAAAATGGTTAAGCATTAAATTTAAAAAGTACTCTTAGTGGAACCAGTGGATTAGATTTATATGATATTAAATATCAATGTAACTTTTTAAAACACCATATCGGGTTCAAAAACGGTATCCTTAGAGTCATAAGAGACCAGAGGAAGATGTGGATCTGAAGAAGGGTTTATATCAGGCGGAACATTAATTAATTGCTCATTTAGTGTGATTTTTAAAAACTATGGCTAGCGATTTAAATTCATGGAATACGTGTCTACTGATTAGTGGAACCAAAACAGAACAGATTATCTGGTTTTCTTATCAACTCCGAGATGACCGCTGAAGAAACAGGCAAGAATTGCCTATTAAAGACGGAGAAGAAGAAAAACAAGTGCAAGAGGACATCAGTGATGTGCCTACGGTATTTTAAATAAACTATATTATGTACTTGTTTGCAAAATTATTTAACTATGTACATGAAAAAATATCAATTTTCTGAACCTGGTTCCACTATTCATACTTTTAATAGGTATTCGCAATAGGTTAAACATTCATCCTTGACAATTTAGTCGCTCAGATTTCTTATGTGTCAATTTGCTTTGACTCTCCTTATAAACAATATCTATTTGTATTAAATGGTGCACACAACTGTATGTGTTATTTTGAATCGCTAATGAATTACTAAGCTATGCAACTGCTCCAACAAACGTATTCGTACAATGTCTCGGCCAAAAAAGTTGCAAAAGCAATTTTTATTGAAACAGTTGCATTGAAATGCGGCAACCAACGATTGCAATGTAGTCAAAGAGATTGTTGACGACAAAGTTATGCAAATCGAATTCGATCAGCTACTCAATACGAGTAGATAAGTAATTCGTAAATGTCAGTGATGCAGGTATATTCAGTTTCCGCATACGTTGTGGTGGTGGCAGTGCCGCACGTAATTCCCGTCGGTGTGATGAGAGGTGCGGCATGACATTTTTTGTGATTTATCCACCGAATTTTACGTCTCGCTAAAATTGGCACGATGATCCTGCCCCAAATGGGTGACTTTTTATGTAATTGTATCGTTACCTAGTAAAGGTAGATACAAAATGGACATTTCTGATGGCGATATTCTTTAAGACGACTTAACTTACCCGGCGCTTTCATCGTGCGCGTGAAACTTCCCCAAATAAGTCGCATGTTCCGGCCGCTCGTCTTCCGACAGACGCCTGCTGAAGTTTATTACGGGTGATTGTTCGAATACCTTGTTGAAGTCGAGGCTCTCGTCGAAACAATCCTGCAAATCGTGCGTGGTGACGACGATGCTGTTGATACAACCATCGCCGTCGTCGTCGTTGACGGCCGTGGCGGCAGTGTTGTTTGTGGTGGCACTGGTTGCAGACGTCGCCGCCACCGACTCCATGTTCGCATCGCACTGCGCACACAGGATCACACTGCTTATCAATGCGCGGCGCGCACATTCTGCGATACGGATGCGAAATCCGCGCGGCGCAACGCGACGGCTACGAGTATCATGTTTACGGCACCGTCATCGGACTTAAGCTAGTTGGCCGAGTGGTACCAGCGCGCGCCTGCGACGATGGTGACACGCTGATGACGGCGGCGGCAGGCGCGCGCGCAGCCGCGACTGGTTGAGTATGTGCGAGCGCGCTGTCGCCGTCACCGCGAGTTATTTATATGCGTTTTCGGAAAAACTGGAGTACTTCCAACGCTCGGCGGACGCGGACATACATATCTAGCTAGATTGTCTACTTGTATCTATTCTAGCGCATACATCACGTAGGTGCTTACAAGTGCAGCGCACATTTATGTGTGGAATTTCATTATCATAACATTAGAAGGATGTGAAAATGTACATCAGTAACTTTATAAACAAAATCATTTACATTTTTACAGATTCCCCATAATTATAGCAAGCCTTATAAAATTTATAGTCTACAAGTCAATACATTTGTTTAACCCGAATACATTACATTCCAATAAATATATTTGATTTTACTTCACGGAATTTATTCGCGTGACAAAATGATTTTACGAATATTTCATCTCCAATTTATATTTTGTAAAACACTTAATATCTACGTTTTCTTTTAGGTATTTAAAAAAGTTTAGAAAAAGTATTTTAGCAAATTTCAAAAATACTCAACATTTTTAGCCTACATTTTTAAATATTTTATTTCATACCTAATTGTAAGAGATAAATAAGATAAATATGTTGTATCTATATGATTAGGTTCTTATGTTTCCCTGAAACCAAATTTTCTAGATCCATTTGTTGTTCACATTTCATCACGGTAAATAAATGTTTAAATAATTTATAATTATAAATAAAACATACATTTTTCGGATACTTGACACAAATGTTTTACGTTTCATTGTCGGAGAACAGTCGGTGCTGCATGCAATTGAGATTATATGCGTCAAACGCTGAACAAAACATGCGAAAAGTATAAGCAATGGAAGAGATTGCTTTAGCAAGTAATGTAAGTTCGAATTCTAATATTTCGATTCTAATAAGACTACATTGAAAAAGAATTAGTATTATTAAAAATATTGCAATCTTATTCTCTGTACATCATAAATGTGTTCAGTTTAACCTCATACGAGGTGTATTTATAACAAGATATACACCGTCTAAGTGGCATAGTGGTAAAGTAGATGGGTGCGAACCAGAGGATCGTGGGTTCAGCCTTATTTAAGACCAGATAAAACAAATATTTAATATCTACCAATATATATTATAAAAACATAATATTTACAAATATACCGAATCATGATTAGCTTGCATTAAGAAACAGTGGTGATTTTACACAAACATGTACAGTCGATTAAAATTAGATGACTTTATTAAATCGTATGATAACTCATTATATATTAGCATAAATTAATCAAATATGTATGCATAAGCTTGTTCATAATGTCGATCATATCGAACGAAACAAACGTTCCCAAAGTGGTATTATTTCTACATTTGAAAATACTAATGTCAAAAATAACGTTGAAATTTTGGCATTGATTTGTAATGAAAAAGAAATATAACACAAATATTTTATGAACATTCCAAGGAATTTCCACCCCATAAGAATGGTCAAAATAAATTTCAATAAGGCGATTTTGAAACCAAATATAGAAAAATTTGGCAAAACTCTTCACACAACGAATTGGAAAACGGAAAACAAATCATAATAAATTACATAAGAATATACAGCCACTATTAACATGGAATGACACTAAGAGATTTACATAATTTATTGTTCATTTATGGACATTTTCTTCATTATTCAATATTAGTAGAATTGTGTGAGACAATAGGCGAAGGCAATAATAATAAAAACAATCTGATAAAAGTGGCGAGTATGAGTAATGAACTGCAAACTATTGTTTAGTCCATCCCCCACAAACGTCTGGTAAAATCAACAGAGAGCGTGTTCAAATTAAATAAATACGTTTTCGTTTCTATTTCGATACACGAAAACTATAAGATTTGATGCAACTCTAATCAAACTCATATTTGTGTAAATGGTTTGTTAAAGGCGTCGTCTGGGTTTAAAACATATTAATTCAAAAACAATTAGTAGTTTGCATTCTTTTCGCTAGGGATAACAATTGCATTTTTGTTTGTTTAGATCATAAACGATGTTCGCATGCGTTATGCTTTGATAATAATGTCGAAGTAGCTGGAGAATAGTAGAAAAACAAAATCACGCGACTATATAACGAGTGTCATATCTTTTTTGCTGGGCAGGTTGACTTTCTTCCCCTGCCACAGTGAGTTGTGAATCGTGAACGCATCAATGGTGACTGTTAGATGCTTCGTGTGGACTTGAGCGAAACATTTTCCTCCTGAGTTATACCTGAGAATAAAGAAACTCTTTACAGTTTATTTCAATAAAGGATACGGTTAAATAGCCTGTGTACATTTGAACAAGCTAGCAGTTGGAGAATTAATATGGAAATATCAGTAAATTCACAATGTCTAGGTACAATCAATATCGACCGGAATATTGAGAGGAGCCTCGTTTCATTTTAAGTGAATACTCACTTGAAAAATTTATCGAACATTCGTTCGTTCACTTGCTTCGGGCCCGTCCCATACAACTTGACAACTTCATCACGATCTGGGCAATAAGAGTACAACGCACGGAATTGACACCCAGCATCGCGGAATAGTATCAAGAAATGCTTGCTCTCTGACCGACCAATCTCTTCCAGCACTCGTTGCTTCGCTTCCTTGTTGACCGCTCCTGGAAACACGCAATATTCGACTGCGTTTAACATAATGCCCCGATTTGATTTCGTCGTTGGCTGCTTATATAATTTGGGACCTGGAAGACAACACATAAATGATCAAATAATCCCCACTGTGTACAATTATAACATACCTGTATAGTCCATCATACTACTCGTTGAACTTAAATCACTCGAACCGTCGTCAAAACGACGCTTTGTCATCATACCAGGCAAGCTGCCCGGCCCCGAAGGTGACGTCAAGTGTCTCATTGGTCCCATACCCGGGGACGGCGCTCTTCGAGGAGGTGTCGCGCGTCCCAATCCGCTGTCCGTGTCGCCATAACCGTAACGATAACTATCTTGATCGGTACTCGATCCTACACAGAGAAAGACGAATCAGAACATCGCCATTCCTTACATTTACACTTACTACTATAACCCAGTTAATAAACAGTTATTCGCTAAATTATTCAACGATTGAAATATACCTACACCAGAACTCATTGAAAACAGAATGAATTGATAATATAGGAACAAATGACAATAGTTAAAAAATTAATTCGAAACGGGAAAATTCAGAGTAAATCAATGAAAACCATTTGCGACTAGGTCTATACGTTCCTATGTACTAATTGTATTATTTGTGAATATTCCACTGTGTGTACGTGAAATTGATCCTGAACATCGTTTACCAATATGTATACTGATCTCGGCGAAGCAGGATATGGCACAGTCAACACAATAACGGCCATTATTCTTTGCTGAATTAAGCAATCCTGCGTTAGCCGCATCATTTTAATATCACATATAATATGAAATCAATGCAAATGAATGTTGCAACCAAATTATGGTTTAAAATAACCAAAGAGCAAGCAACAGTCACATGTTAATCATATCCTCATCATAAACCATTCACATGTTGTACAATAAATAACATAAAATCAGCAGTAATAACATGGAGATAAGTGCTTTACCTCCAAGTTCAACTAAAAGGGACTTAAAGTTAACAAATACATTTTCCGCTTGAAAACCGTAACCAACCCAAAACCAAACAAAGGAAAATTCAAGCAAGTCTTGCTACAGGCACCATTCTGATAAAACCACCACCATTCCATTACCAACTAAACCGGCAACAAAAATTAATTCGGAGCATTAAACTGATATACATGACAAGAGAGGGTTTGGAAGGAGCCAGTACGAAAATGGGTCCAGCAGTCACAAAGAGAGACAGAGATATAGAATGACAAGTGCCATACAACAGAAAGAGAGAGAGAGAGAGAGAAGAGTGGGCGAGAGGTTCTTACCGTACAAATTCATCATAGAGTTTGACTTGCGACCTTTAAAGTTTTGATAAGTAGCATACTTAGAGCGTCCTCTGGTTTGGGCCGGTGATGGGTCTGGAAATTACATATACATACAACCTACAACCCTCCATTCCACCCAAAATATCTCGAATAATAACAATGTACAAAGATGTGTGTGTGATAAGAGATTTTCAAACATACACAACAGTAATGTTATGCTTACACTAATATCAAATATTGTCCTCCACGAAAACAACAAGGACACGTTACGAACGGCACAATTGCCCTCGTTGTGCCGCATACGCGATACAAGAAACAGATGATTTTGAATGAAATGGGTGCTTTTTGGTACGCGCAATCACAAAACTAATTTTAAGCTACAACACATCAATCAATCCAAAATGAGAGTTGTGGGGGTAGTTTTGATAGAGGTGGCGGAGGAATTGAATTAGTGTAGTCATGTTTCAACATCTTTCTTGGTACGGTCAACCATAAACGAAAAACACTCGAAATCGAAATGATACATAAAGGGGAAAAGAATCGAAAGCTAAAAGAGAAGAGACGCACACACATTGGAGAGGATTAAGAGCATAGGTTACACACCTCGGGATGTCTTGTATGAACTGCGACGTCCGAGTGTCTGATTGGCACTATGGCACGGCGACATGCCACGACTATCATCAGGTGAATCTGCAACGCACACAAGAGACGCACACGTTCACATTTATTCGCAGGGATTATACATTTTAATAAGACGATACACATGAGAGATTATAAATTGGATCCTTAATTTTTTATTTCTGCAGTTCAAGGCTTAAAATCTTCTCTTCTTAAATTCATAGAATAAACGAAATAATAAAACTATTTTGACCCAATTCAATGACGTTAAGACAGAATCTTTTATACGCGGATCGTAAATTAATGTATTGACATTTCTTTCGATTTTTGTAAATTTCATAAGTCATGCTCCATAATTTTTCAAAGATCAGTTTATCAAAAATCATAATTATAAATAAACAACGTGATGCTTATGCTAATATAAACCAAAATTAAAAAATTGAGAACCCAATGCAAACCTTAAAAAAGCAAAAACATGATAAATGAAAGCAAAATTGCAAACAAACCTTTATATAATAATCCACTACTAGCTAAGCTGTCTTGTGAACCTCTGTAATAATCTCGTTTCATTGTCGACGGCGTATATGAGTTAGCTAGAGTTAGGAAAGAAAATAATAGAATTGCAAAATAACTAAATTAACAATAAATCAAAGAATAAGCCATCAACCATTTCAATGAAACTTTTCGCACTCACCAGTTAAATTCGTATTGGATCCCTTCTTTCCCCGAGCAGGTTGTAGCATGCCTTCGGCCATCTCTACACTGCCGCTATCAATGTGGATTGTCTTCGGTCGTGGCCGGCCCGTTGTCTTGCCGCGCATCTTTGGCCCACCAATTCCGCTACCGCCGCTAGGCTTCAAAGCGTTAAGCAACGACTTATCCACTTCTTTGCCCTGAGAAATAAAAAATGTTAAAGATTGTTAAAAATGCTAAAATGGATTACTGTAATCAACCATTGTGTGCGAACCCAGGGACCAATAAATAAATGACATTCTACGTATTTCAATCCGATATGCAGATGTGCCAGCCTCAAACGCACGAAAACAAATGACTCGCGAAGCTGGTCCAATGGAAAACACATTTCCGAGCATTAAGGCGCCAGGAGAAATTTCTTAAAATAAGGAAGTACTTGAACTATTATTAGCTAACTCCGCTGCGTTGAAGAACTCGCAGGGAAATTGTTGGAAGGCATTAACTCTCCAGCGACTCGCGCGAACGCATGTATAAATAAAATCTGCACTAAATACGCGTTTATACTCCGGCTTGATCTTAGGAGTATCCATCTTACCTCTCGTTCTGCTTCCTCGACTGCCTTCTTCAACTTGTGTTGTTCAAGAATCGCTTGTCTTCGTGCTGCTTGTTCCTCTTTCCGCCGTTGTTTTTCTTCCTCCTTTGCTTTTTCTTTCTCGCGTCGTGCCTGCATCTCCGCTTCCTTGCGCGACCTGCTTTCCTCCTGCTGTTGTCGTCGTTGTAGCGACATCATGAGGATACGCTCCTTCTTTCGCTCCAGTTCATCAATGCTTTCCTAAATTTTGAGAACGAAAACAATAACATTCGGCCAAACACCAAGCACTAGTTTGAAGATGCTAACCTGATTGGAAAATATACAAAGAAAAATAATGCATTCTGAAGTAATATAAAGATTATTGTAAAATGTCCACATCTGATAGATACATAATTCATTTAGTAAGCGATAGTTTAAAAAAACGCAATCCAGGGACAGGAGTAAAATCTGGTGTATATACGACTAAACCTCCACGACTTGAATGGATACTTCCCTTTGAGATGGTGAACAAGAGTATGTCAAGGAAGAACATCTCGAATTTATAAAATCAAATCAGGAATTTGTATCTTTCATAGATACATAATTTGCTAGGGTTATTTTTCAATTCGGGGTCAAACTGGTATTGTGAAAAATGGCTTACCGGATCCGGATTATTAAGATCATTTCCTATGATTATGGCAGATGCAGCACCGACACGTTCGCGCTCCTGACTAGTAGTTTCGCGCACCTCCTTCGAGCGTGCAGCAAGTTGTTGCTGCGCCTCTTGCACCGCTGCCTTACGTCGTTCGTCAGCCTCCTTCTTCAGTCGTTCCGCCTCCAATTCACGTTCCAGTTGTGCCTTGCGCTCCAGCTTTTCCAGCGCTTGCGCCTTGCGTTCCGCTTCCATGTCCGCATCCTCTACATAACTGCGCTCCTTCTTCGGAGAATTACCCTTTTTGGTGCGTAGCGGAGGCTTGGGTCGTTTCGGCTGTTCGTTATCGAAGCTAATATAGAAGCCCTTCTTGTTGTCGACATTATTCTCGGCGGTGGTCGGGGAAGCAACCGTCTCCGCCTGTGGTGTTTCCATCCGTTCGGCTGGTTGGAAGGAGTGGCGCGTGATGAGCGGACGGGTGGGCGACGGTATTCGATACGTCCGACTGCCAGAGGTGATATTCAGACGACTGAGGCTCTCCGCCGCCTCGTCGTCGGGATTGGCAATGAAGGATATGCTCTGCGGCTCCATGTCATCGACGGGGGGTGCAGGAATCGGAGCATGGAGGATATTCGCTTTGCGTTCTCGCTCCGGTCGCTGTGGTTCCATATTCTGCAGCGAAATCGGCGACGCGCGCTTGCCCTCCAGCAACTGCGAGATTTGTCGATGCTGACGATGGTGTTGTGGCGATGTGCTCGGTGTGCTGTGATGAGATGTACCCGAAAACAATTGATGTTGCTGGCTGAGCGTGAAACCACTTGATGTGTGATTCATGCTAACATCACCACTACCCCCACTGCCACCGCCATTGTGATAGCGATTATCTTGGAAGCGATCACGTTCAAAGCTATGATTCGCGGACGATTCATGCAGTATAAACCCACCTCCGCCACCACTGCCGCCACCGCTCGAATTTTGTGGCTTGCCCCAGGTGCGCATTTCCGGCTGCGACAAACCCTGGTGCTGTTGGTAGGGATCAACAGGGACCGGTGCGGGTGGCATTTGTGCCTGTTGCGCCCACGTACGCCGTTGGGGCGCAACAGGCGGTGTCGTAGAATCCTGCTGGCCATGCAGGAAGAATTGCGGTTCGGCAGGTGGAACTCGCGGTGGCTGTGATTGGTGATGGTACATACCACCGCGCGGTGGGATATGCGGTGCGCTCGCACTCGTCTGTAGCGCACTGTTATTGTAGATTGGTGGCGAGGCGTAGGGATGATGGTAGGGAGATGCGGAGTAAGCAGGTGGTGGCGGCGTGGGATGGTGGAAGCTCTGCTGGTGCTGCTGCAGCAACTGCTTATGCTGCTGCTGCAAGAATTGTTGCTGTTGGGCGAGTTGTATTTGGTTTTGCTGTGAGACTAATTTTTGTATGTCAGCCTGAATATCGTGAAGACTAGAATTCATGCTGCAAGAAGCAAAAAGAAACTGAGAGATTGTGTTCCAATACGATTGCCTCAATCTCACCAACTACCTCAAAACAAAAGAAATATTGCGGCACACTTACTGTGAAATGGATTGTTGATACGTTTCTAAATCCATATTTTCCATATCTGGAGTTCGGCGTGTTTCGATGAAGGGCTGATGATCTGGGTCCATCCATTTTCTTTCTACAGCTGAGACTTCATCAGATAAATCCTATAATGTGTATATAAGTGTGAATAATCACCATATATTCATTCGAATTTAATTAGTAAGTATAAAGGGTCATTAACAACATTTATCCAAATGTTTTCAGCAAGATAACATGCATACACGTTTAAAAATGTATGTCAATCTACAACCTGATAACATGATAACTACATATCTACTTAATATTGTGAAAATACCAAACATGACATCGCATTTAATTATTAATATAATTACTTCAAAATGAAAATCTGATTGGTGAATAAAGTAAAAGATAATTTTATAAACCATACTTCAATAGATTCTATTAATCAATAGATCGTATTAATGACCCTTAATACATTTTTCATAAATATAAAACATTGCACTAAAACATGTTGTCCTATCCACACACATCGATAACGATCAGGTGTTAATATATACAACAATGTAAGATTTTATAGTGTCAACATGTAAACATGCAATTATTCTTCGATGTCTGTGCCTGTTTTTTTAGGTACCTTAAACGAGAGTGGTCGTTCGGGTTTGGTACTGGCGGCGCATGCCGTGCCGGATGCATCAGTAGGACTGATTGGTTCCGAACCAACAGTCGTCATTAAACTATCTACCATCACATCGGAGGACGATTTAACTAAACCACCTTTTCCCTGGAAACAAATACACCACCACCATTGTTACTACCGGAGCAAAACGCAAACGGAGGCCATTCTACCGTCTATACACCACAACCAATCAACCACATCACACACTCTCACACACATACAAAACAGAGAAAGCCAAACGTGGTTATAAATAGAATTTGTAATCTAAAAACATACATACATACATCTAAATCATGCATCGAACTATTGACTTCTTATATTTTCAAAAAGTCCACGATAGAAATATAAGAAGTCAAAAATCTATGTGGCTATAATTTGTTTAAAAAAGGTAGTGAGAAAAAATGATAAAGAGTATATCGTATCACAGACGCCAATCGTAAAAAAGAACGAAATGAGCAAGTGCAAAACTATCTGCACCTTACCATTTCGGTTAGCTGGAAGTAGAAAATCAAATATTACACCACACAAACAACCAACACGCAGCGAGGAGCGCCCAATTTACATATTCTTGATGTGGGATGTGAAGAGGTGAGGAGGTATGTGAGTGTTGCAAGATTAACAAATGCGTTCGAGTACGCAACATAAGCGTGTGCGTCCAGCCTACCTTGACAACCGCCTGCAAGAAGGCGGCTTTGCCGACTTTTTGTCGTTGTTTATTCATTGCCACCTCCACCCGGCGTTTCTCATTCTCTATATGTCGACGCTTTTCTTCTAATTGCATGCGTATGTCATTAAGTTGTGACGACACAATGTGGTCGCCACTTCGACCACCTTCGTCTGTATCGCGGCCGTCATGTGCCGCCTGTTGCGATGAATTCGTACTCTGCTGTTGCCACGTGGTCGTGTTTGGCAGTGTTGCGAACGTTGTCGTCTTCTTCTCACCACCGTTTGCTGTATGGGTCTTGCTGAGAAAGCTCGATTTGGGGGCAAAGTCGTTTTCATGTTGCATGTACACAGTTTGCGTGCCTAAAATAAGGGTAAATTACTCATAAATCAAGTAGATTAAGTAATGAGCACTAGTATTTGTATACCGGTATTTTCAACTAAATGAGCTCATCATATAAAAATGTGTTTTTTGATATGGATTAAGAATAACTAACTTACCACTGCCAGGAACAAGCTTCTTATGCATCTCTGCATCGACAACATCCTGTATGATATTTTCCTTGTTCCGCTCGTGCATAATATTTCGAATAGCAATGTCGTCGCTGCTTAACTGTCTTTTCAGCTTGTAATTCTCAACTTCGGTTTCGTGCTTTTCACAGCCATTATCAAAACCTAGCTGAAAGGAACCCCGTGCGTCTTGAAGCGATGAACGCACCGCCGGATTCTCGATCGGCATTGATGGCGCTGATATTTTACGCCCCACGTGCGCTCCCACTTCCTTGTCCGGGTTGCGCCCGATAAAGTTGAGATTATCCTGACTTCCGCCGAAATTCTCGATCGTTAGTTGCGAGTCATCGGACGTCGAATTACGACGGGAACGGCGACCCGCAAACGTCCGCTTGTTCTCATTCCAATTACTTGGGCGACCGGCAGCGACGTTATCGCCGCGCTCCTCCGCTTTCGTATCCTGGTTGAGTTTCTCCTTATTGGCGCGTAGCCGAGCCGGCACCAGTGGCTCGTCCTGAATCACCGAACTCAATGTCGGGATGTTCTTACCACGATGCACGACGAACGACTCCTCGGAACCGCGCCGCAGACTGTCGACGCTCATCTCCGAGACGCTCTGCTGCAGTGAGTTGGTTTTGCGCAAGGGCTGATGTGTTGGTGTTCGTATTACTAAACAAATGCCACGAGCATATATTAGCCATCGCCAACAACGCAAAACATCGTAATTGCAATCAACGCAATTGCACAACTAATACATCACAGTATTATTAATCACAAACTATTTGTGGAAATTGTTGAATTATAGGCAATGGTGTTACGAGTTAGTACAAAGCTGGATGAAAGAAGGCAAGCGTCACTTTACGAAAACTATCTATATTCACATGCGCCAAGGTAAAAAATAAAATAAAAATTAGTGTCTCGCCCAAGTAAATCAAAATTATAGAATGCCTCGTATGACACATCACCAGGAATGCAAAAAGCACACCCGATATGATATGCTCTGTTTGTCTACATGATAACAGAAATCAACTTGAAATGCTAGATTCTAAATCGCGTCTAGAAATATGATTTGCAGCACAAACACACGTGAAATAAAGGCAGGTGGTGTCGGCCCAATTCGCAATCAATGAGAAAAAGAGTTAAATAAGGAACGAACGAAAATCGAAACAAAAAATAATTGAAAAAATCAAATGAGTCCATATGCGCCCGTGTTGAATACATACCGCAGCAAAAACTGTGTTTCACTGCTTACTGCGGTATGTTGAAAATATTACCTTGGAAAGGATGTGTGCCGATCGGGTCATCTAAACCACTCCGTAGGTCAGGTATCGGAGTCATGACCTTAGTAGGTGGTAGGTTGCGTTTGTGCGCCACCCCATGAGCGTTACGCGCTGGATACCCCTCTACGCATTGCCACCACACACACATACCAAAAATAGAGTTAGATCATAACTACGCCAAACCACCAAGAGTCAAATAAAATCAAATTATTTTCATTAGAAGAAAGTGTAGAGAATTACAGTCTTACTTAGTCTTGTCATCGTGTGGATTAGTCGCTTTAGCTCCAACTAGCCGCTAATTTAGGTTAGTTTTAAATAATGGTATACGATATTGTAAATTATAATTGAAAGCAATAATTGAGACCACTTTTAACTGATTGTGAGATACATTTAACTCGGTTCGATGGTGACCACTCAAAGGGCGGTGGAGAACTAACTACTTGAGAATATTACTTCCATAGGAATAAAGAGAAAGCTGGCGAGAATTTAGGTCTTTGGCCTACTAAAGACAGCTCTGTAAAAATCTATAATGCGATTTGCATCTTGATTATGCAAATAGTTTAGGTATAGGTACACTGTTGACCTATACTGATTACAAATATATACAGGTATATATTTGTGCAATTTGCCTAAAACGTATGCTTTCACCTCACATATGAAAACCAACAATCCCAAGAAATATTATCAATAAATAAATAGTTTCATTTAAAGATATAAAATTAATTTAGTACATGTTCACGTATACAAGGATGTTTTTGAAATGAATCGAGTGTTACCAAAGTAATAACGTCACAAAATGTGACCTCTAGGTAATTGGCGGTGATAATTTTGATAATAGCCAAAGAATTTTGTGTATAACGTGTGTTAATATAGAAAAGCAGCAACCAATCGTTTAACAAAATCAAATTTCACATTGAAGTTACCCAACAAAAACAGTGGGTAAATTGAAGACGCGCTTCGTGTATATGTGGCATGTCTGAGAAGACAAGTTAACTTAGAGCAATACAACAAGTAAAACTGTATAAAACAACCACACATTGACGGCATTCGGCACAGAGGTGGCAAAAGCAGTCACTCACCGACAGGCATCCGGTCCATACCCGGATAGCGAACACATTTCACTGGATGTATTTCAAGGAGATTGAACAGATCGGCGAGGAAAACGATGAGGTTCTGCCTCATAGCCCTAAAAAAGAAATAAAATTAAGAAACTAGTAAGTTTCTAAAGTTATTTTCTGATTGGAATTTCTAACAAAATTATTATTCGAGAGAATTTAGTCCACCAAAGTTTATAAACGTGGAAATAGAGTGAGAGAAATTAGCACGAAACGAAATAAGCAGAAAAATGAAAAAAAAAACATTCCTGATGTATAAAAAAAGTTTGTTTGGCGAGGTAACAGGATAATTAGTTCATTCTTGTCTATCTAGTGAGAGCAAACTTAAAACACAACAAAAATAAAAGGAACCGACTATAAACTCTCCAAAATTAATAGATTTTTACACGTTATACATATTTGTGTTTCAAACTTAGGGTTTATAAAATAGAATAAAAAAAAGTAGTATTAAATAGGTGGAACATATAAAATAGAAACAGAAGTGGCGCCATTCTTTAAAAAGTTTACCCTCTCATATAGGTGATATCCTCGGGCAGCATATGAAACACGGAAGAAGGCAGACATCGCGCGCAGAAATCCTGCACCAAGCCTAGATTATGTAGGCTGTCGGCAACAGTCGGTACATACGAAATGCGTATTTCGCTCGCAGGCAAATCATCTGGGCAGTAATACGAGATGAGGCCTGCGAGTGCCGCGCCATCACACAAATCCTTCAGGTCCTTCGCCTTTGGAACTTGGAACTTCTTGGGCTGACCGTCACCATTTGTTAGCCGCTCACCCTCCTGTTCCATCTTCTTGGCAAGCGCTTCATTAGTATGATTTACCCATAACAGAAGACCATCCAAATGGGTCTCAGGCTGCTGTTGCTGCTGCAGCTGGTTGAGAGCCCGATCATGACTAAAACGCTGCACGGCTGCCATTACACGGTCGGCGGTGACAACCTCCTTCGCGTACAAGATCATAATCGACTCCACAACAGCCATGTGACCATTCTGTAAATTACAGAATATAATAAAGGATTATTCAATATCATGAGTTGTTATTAGGTCTTAAGGTTTGTAAAATAATTACCATGCGTAATGGATTAGTCTGAATAAGTGTCGTCTCAGTGATCTCATTCGGATCATTTGTGAAGACCCCTTTGCGCGATAGCGTTTGGAGAATGGACCAGTGGTTGAGATTGTGGTAGTTGGGATCTGAGTAGATATTGCCGAGTGCAAGGCAGTACATCTCGGCGTTGGCGAGCGCACCGACGATCTGGGGCTTGAGGTGCTCCTGATTTTCGTGGTCGCGGTAGAAAGGTTCTTTGAGGTTGTCGGGCACCTTGTTGTTGAACGCCTTGGAAAGCAGCCATTTTACGGAGGCTCTCTGCTTCGCCTGCAAGCACAAATTTCATTCAATTTGCCATCATACAGTGCGACAATTTTACATTGGAATCAAGAGTGACATTCATCATCCGATCATTGCAACAGTATTGACAATATGCGCGTTTTCAATTATTGTGCAAATTTGTGTACAAATTTCGTAGTATAACAAATAAGGGTCATTAGTATACAAATTACTCTAAGTCAATATTCATAATTTACTAGTTTCCAGATAGAAAAAAAAATCATTTTTTCGGAAATGAAACATTTATTTGTAATATTCAATTTATAATTCTTATACATCAACGCGAGAGAAAATGTCAAATGTTCAGAAACAAAATATTACTCTGGTTTTGATACAAGTATATTAATTTATGTTTGTTGTGTACAAGGAATTTTTTAAGTACTATTGGGATTAAAATCCATCTTGTGGACAGGAACAGACATTCACATTGCCTAACAGGGCTTGGATTAGGATATATAATAATACAAATGATATAACAAGTATTAAACCATCACCAAAATAAGAATAATTTTCACAATAATATTGTTTATTAATCTACTTTTATTGTAAGTATAACAATCAAATACACGTTTGACGTAAGAATCACTCAATGAAACAATCCATTGTCCCAAGAAGTCCTAGCTAGCTCCAAAAGCGGTCTCTGCCATAACTGGAAGATGGAATTCAATATCCAAAATAAGCGTATGAATGCATTTGATTGGCACACCATTACCGTCCTTGTGTGAGTTTATAATTTGTTCGGATTTTCATTTTCTAGTAGCATTCCCGATGAAGATGACGCGGAGAGCAAAACGCGTGGTGTGCTTTCACGACTCGTTTCCGCGTGCGCCGTTAAATGATCCGCGTGAAGCCAGCACCAGCAGCAGCCGCACGATGCACTCTAAGAACCACAATTCCATTCGACGAAATTACTCGCCGCTGGCGAAAATATGAGCAAGCGGAAGCATTCATTTTCACCTCTCGAGGTTGACACGAATTTAAATACAAACTTGCCAGATAAATACGCCGAAGAACGCCGACGTTGTCTAAATGATTTAAACAAACAGATAAGGCGAGAGAGATCCTTATGCAAATCATTATAAATGTATTTTTTCACATAAGGCGTTATTTAAGGAAAATTGCAAAACATCTATCGAGAGTATGAAAACTAGATCTTTGACTAGATGTAATTTATTTGCCGACACACATATATATCAATATGGAATACATTCCATAATCGCATTAATTAAACGCAATTTCTACAAGTACATGCCTTGCAAAGTTAGCGATAAATAAATATAGTTGAGACCCAACGTGTTCAGTGCGATTGCAATTTTGCCCGGAGCGTAAAATAGCTTCGAACACAAGCAACAGAAACGCGGTGCATTTGCTATTAAGGCAAACAAAATCCAGTGCAAATATGTAGTCTAGCAGGTGCAGTCGAATACAAGTGCCCAAACGTCATATAATGTGAGCACTGGAAGGCACGAGGTCTTAATTATCCGAATTATTCATCTCTTAAGCTAACTTGGCTGCGGATTCATGTATAGTTGAAAATTATCTGCAACAAGTGCAGATGGCGAATTAATTCAACGGTTGTGAAATAAAAACAGCACTCCAATTCATATGCAACTAAAAATAAAATTAATTTTATAAATGAAAATTAAGTACCTCCTAATAATGTAAATTCGAATCTCTGTCTCAGGTTAGTCAACTTGACCTAATTAAATTAATTTGGTCTTGGACGTCAGATAACAACAAGGAGACATTTTTCGATATAAGTCATAGATGACCAAATGAAGTGGATTGTTAGTAATTGAAAGACAAAATAACGTATAACCATAATTTATACTTAATCATAATCATCGAAAGACAAAAAAATTACAAAAAAATACTATTAAAATATTCGCTACCTAGCCTCCTCTATGCTGCCAGTAATGACCAACAATAGCCAATAATTTCCACTCCTCATCGATAGAAACTATGAATGTTAAATCGCGGCTACAGGTATGTACACCGAAGGAATGCACGACTCCGACACACACCGTGCGTGCTCTAAGTGCAAGAGCACATCAATTGTTTCCAAAGAGGTCAAACAAAGCTGAAAGTTACTTTCTTTGGGCTGAGGCGCGTTTCTACCAATCGCAATCCTCGATTCGCGCAGATATGTCGCCGTTCATCTCCGAATTGATAATCGATGAATAGCGCCCCACATAGCCAGAAACGCAGAGAAGAAATAAAACAAGTGCAGGTACAAGTACACAATCTGTGTACGTGTCGTGCATGCCGGTATTGGAAAAGAGGCTGGAATTATAAGGCTGGGCAGGTATTTTCTAGTCAAGATTTAGAGTGGAGATGCGAAAACACGAATTGCATTAACAGTGAAATTTAAGATTTGTCATTAACGTGTTTAGTGAAAGTTTATTTCGTTTTAAGATTTTTCAACTTATTTTAAGTAAACAATAAAATCAAATAAGAAAAAATAAAACCACCTCGTCCTTAATCTCGTGATAATAACCAGCTCCACATAAATATGATTCCAAGAACCTTCCTTCGATAGTAATACAATTATTAAATGCATTTCAATTATTACAAAGAATGAGATCATAGGAATACTCCATAAAATAAATTAATAATTTTCCGATAATTTACAATTGTAATCATAGTATCGTGACACCGTTTATTCTAATATAGTGTCTCAATGTCATTGGATCTTAACAAATGCTATAAATGTATTCTAATAATTGCATACAAAATGTACAAGCACAGATCTCAGAACTTGCAAAGATTGCATACTGAAGTGATGTTCAATAAGAATTGAATAGAATGGAATGAAAACTATTTATCGAGAGATTAGTAGATTCGCCTATGAAATTGGCGATATCTTGTCTCTTTATAAACACTTTTAGTTACCCATAAAATCTTAATGTCACACCCGACTGGTTAGCTTATAGATGTGCGTGCTGAAAGTGCATTAACTTTAACTAGTATTATATGGATTTAATCAGCGTTAAGTCCATATCTTGCCTCCTCTTTTAACATTATTGACACGAGACTAATATCAAGTAGTATAGTACGATGAAACAAGAAACAATGAACTTTTAAGCAGCGCTATTACGATTGAATTTAATCTACAACACTTAATTTATTGCGCGCGCATAATGTGTGCGCTGCCAGCGCAAATTGTTAGCAGCTAGAGGTAAAGTATCAAATAGTGTAATTTGTAGATACTAGAAATGCCCTTTTAATTTTCTGATGATCAGCGATTGTAATTTACACAAGCGAAAGATGTATAGATTGCGTTTAATACCGGTGTTACGATCACCAAGATGCAGCGAACAGTATTATGTAACATTCTCATTACATTCCATGAAGAAGAAATCGATACATACTACAGCGTTTTCCAATAATTATGTGAACTTGCATATGCCTTCACAGTATTCAAAAAAAAAAGTATTAATTTAAAATCTTTAATTTGATCCTCCTTCATATTAGCAGGTAGAAATAAAGTATTTTGGTTGAGAAATTTTAAGAAACAAGTACGAGTACGAAGAAACTTTTGACCAAAGGATTGCAAATATTTTGACCAAAGCAGTAAATATAAATTGTGACGATACGTTATTACCTCATGCAGATATTTCCGTAATTTACGATGGACTTGCCGGACAACTAACCAGTAAGTAAATCAACGATGAGGATTTACCCGCAAGAAACGATTATACTTGTAGAGCGGCAACTATGATAGTTAAGCAATTATAATTTGCATTTAGGCAAATAAATAATTGCCAACACATACCTTTTACATCATAGTTATAACTTTTAGAGCTTGAAGTTTCCCTTCCTTAAAAGTTATATATAAATTTACAAAACGATTTACGAGAAATATCGCAGCTGTTAATACCAACATCAAAGACACCAAATATAAAACACCAAATTAACCATATACAGTAGTAGAAACACACCACAATCAAGATAGTCATTACGGGAAACAAAACTATACGAAATACACATTGCTGCAATTCTCGTCTCCATTTTGGCGTGAAGGTCGGCATGCTTCATTTTCTCACCTCTCCAATCAAGCAACACGTCCGCACATGCACTATAGTACTTAATGCCATACGTAATCAATTTTCGAATAGTCATGCATCGCTGCGACAATAGAGCCACAAAAAATCGTCGTAATGAAAAATATGAGATTACCACAGATAAAAAAAACTCATAACGTAATGCACTTTGTTATTACGTTAGACATCATAAAACATCTATGCATCTCGCACCTAGAAAATACGATTTATGAGTGAATCACGTTGAAACCGCAGATTATTTGAGATTAATGATGCTTGTCGTTTCTTTCCTCATTTAAGGGTATGATGATACATTTCACAGAATCATGGAGCACATGGAAGATACCATTTTATGAAATTACGAGTGTTTGAGATATTATGACCTGATTAAAAATTGAAACTTTAAGAGAATTGTTAATTAAACTTAAACCATATTAGTTAGAAAACGATCGATTAATAAAATTATTCTTATAATATAGAATACACTGATGTGATTACAATGTATTCTAAAATTCTAAAAATGAAATTAATAATTTATTCAGGTAAAGTGCATTTTATTGTAATTTAATGAGATAAACTTAGCCAGAATGATTCAGCTCTTACTGATAAAAATCAATGATTCTGTTCAGGAAGAGTTGGAGGATGAGAGTCACTTTGCCGCATCCGATTTACTGCACACATACATGCAATGTGAAAAAAACTAGGCCACGTGAAATGTACATCCAACAGCAGAATGAAACAACACATTGTGCAAAATTTGTACCTCACTATTCCGGCTCACAAACTACGCTAAATGTGCCCAAATAATGTAATCTCAATTTCATTTCCATAAACAAGACATTTTAAAACAATTAGTAAGTGTATAACAGGTTTACAATCAGTTGAATTTTAATAATAAAAACATTTATAAATGCTTTTCTATAGAAACTGTTACATCAATAAAACCATTTCCAAGCAATGAAATTTATAAAAGCACGCTATGGGCACAAAATGGTTGATAATCAAAATACGATCATACTATTTTAGGAACCGATTCCAGTTTAAATTGACGAGTTAAAAGCATTTTAACATTCAACATTTTTTTCATCTCAATATTTTCTAAATTCCACAAATTTTCGCTTAGAATAACTGGCTAATTAGAGAACAGGTATTTAGAGATCACAACACTCCATATTAAGCAACATTTCTCTCTCAAGTTGATTTGTAAACAGATGAAAACTATTCAATGTAAATCAAAGATCAATTTCATTCAATTTACCAAGAATGCATGTGAAACACTTGTTTTTGTGTGTTACAAACATCTAAAAAGAACAAGGAAATGAATTCCCTTCATTTTGTGAGGATGTAGAATAATTAATGGAAAACATTTTAATTGATCGTTGTTATTTGAATATTTAAAACTATTTTATTTGAAAGCTTCCTGATTTGTAATCAGTGAATTATGATTAAATTATAGTTGAGGAGTGGATTTACAGTAGACGCGTATGTTACATATTTGAATAGTGAATGATTTATCAGCAATTATCTATAATACAATATTTAGAACAATCAAACAGATCATAGAAATGTTTAAATAGGTTTTGAAAATATAAAAACATCGAAATGAACGTTGTGAAAACGAAAATAGCTGTATATTGCAACTTTAGCAATAATTTTGTAAAATATCTTAAAAAACCATGTTCCTACGGGATGCTCTTCTGGCGTTCGGCAAAAGGGAAAGACCCGAGGTTGCCGTCACAGAAATAAATGAAACTATGCATAAAAATAGGAACAATTCAGTTAAACCAGGACGACGCACTATCCTAACAATTTCTCAATTTTACATGTACATAATAATCAATTCATATATTGGCAATTCCTTTGATTAATTAGAAACAGGTTAATTAAAATCTAGTTTGAATATTAATATAGTATGAATTATATATAAGCAAAACTCAATAGCATATTCAATTTATTAAAAAAATAACAATGCAGCACAAGAATGTTATTCCAACAGTCATTGAACAAGCTGACGTAATAATATCAACAAGCGTTGGCGAAATTTCGGATTGTCTCTTATGTTTTACCAAGCAACAATCTCAGTTTTATTCAGTGGTTCAGTATTCATCTACATATTTAAAAAAAATATCACCTCACCCCAAATTTGGTGCAACAACCGAAGGCGTATACTGGCCCAGCCAACACAAAGTAAAAATACGAGCGGGTATATTCAATATATTTAACAAATAGCACAAGAATCCAACATTTGCTGAGTATAATCATCATCGGTTTATTCAACGATCATGCAATCGTATGCTAATGCAGTCTGATGATTGGCTAATTAAATGCGAAAAGCACGGCACATGCGTGCGTAGGTAGCGTACCTAATGTTTGTTTCGATCGGCATTAAATTACAAATTGCTGCCGGTAACAGTCATGGCAAAAAATAAGTAACGTATATTAAAAAAATTGCACAAAGTCGAAACATCTGGTGCGAAAAAACATTTAAAAGGTTGCATACAGAAATTCGCAATTGCGAAAATTGGTTTACGTATATGTTAAAAGCACAAAAATCAAATCCTATCCCGAACAGAAACCAATTTTGCCAAAAGAGATATGAAACACTTAGATAAACTAATTGGAACTTTGCTAAAAGTTTGGTAGAGAGTTGAACTACCAAAAATCCTCTGATTGATACATATATATTTTAAATAATTGGCTTAAATAACTCTCAATTGATAAACGTTTTTAAACCTGTCAAAGAGGACAAGAGCTTGTATATAATATATCAGCGTTGCCTACAGGTGCTTGAACTCGAAACATTTAACCTAACTTCAACTCACGACGAACAGAATTCCCCAGAACGTCTTCTTTTCTCATCATATAGTTTCTGATGTTGTATTGTTCTCAATCTAAACACTGAAACTGCTAATCAAATCCAAGTGGTCCGCTAATATATGAGTTCAATCTTTATGTCTGTTAAATGAAACTGAGCAAAACTGACTTCATGCCACAACTATGTGTGTAGGTAGTGAGGTGAAACGAGCGAAGGAAGCAAAATTGGAATTGAGAGCGCACATATAACAAGCGCAGCAACAACGAGAAATTGCTCAAAATTAAAATGAATCGCAATCGAAGAATGAGCATACACAGCGGTACATTTTTAATTAATTAAAAACCCGGCCTGATTATCACACGAAAATGTTCCATACTGGATGATTAAAGTAAAATATAAAATATGCTATTATACGACCAAAGCAAATTAAATTAATTTGAAACTAAAGTTACATTTATTCCAGTTTAATTTGAGTCAATAAAATAACGGACATGGACGTTGTTGTTTTGTGTGCGTCTTCTTAATCGTTGATAATTTTATGGTTCGCTAATTTATTAAATAAGGATAGTGGTATGTGTATCACGTTGAAAACAGAGTATTCAATGTTTTTGTAGGAAGATGAATTGTTAAACAATTTGAAATGTCAGTTTAAGATCGGATGTTTGAGTTCTTTTCTAGTACATTAACAAGTTGATTCAATATCATGTAATTTTGATTTACGACAAGTACTTAAGGTTATGGTTGAATAAAGGTTAGAGCAAGGCTAATTTGTGGTTAAAGGTGAATGGTATAAAATGAAACAGAGTGTAACCCAGATTGTCGAACAAAAGGCATTAATAAATATCTAATCCAGCGACAGCGGTTCTCAATTATTTCAAAAATGTCTTCGTCCCTTTATAAAAAATATACATTTTCTAGAGATCGCGAACCTCTCGAAGTTGCAAGGACTAATGATGAATAGATTCGTGTCTATGAATCCCATTGTTTGAGATATTAGGCAAATTTCTTGCAAAGAGTTATTCTGTTCTGGTGGTCCTTCGAAACTTCGCGGTGCTCCAGAAGACTACGTACCCTGCTTTGAGGCTTCCTGATTTTGTGTACCAAGCAAATTCTAAGAAAATTACTCAGAAGCATCGAGTTCTAACAAAATTGAATTTTACACCGATATGAATCAGACTATTAGTCTATCGTGTCATTAAAGTATTGCTTCGTTAATAAAAACATTAATACAAAATATAATAATTTATTGTCTTACAGTATACGTGACAACCCCAACTCCTTGCCCTTCCGCCGATTTGTAGTACACGCCATCCTGATAACAACTCGATAATGAGCTCACCGTTGCTACTGTTAGCACCATCTTATATCCACACACTGTTGTTAGCTCACACCCATTAAAAGATTATAATCCAAATTCGTAAATATTGCAAATCCCAAACTTCACATTGGTGTCACACAAAAGCATTGATACACTAAACTAGGCGGATGGCACAAATCACAAACAATTGCGAACGAGACGCAGATATCACCAAGCACAGACATTAACTACCGGGGACCCCGCGCTCAGCGTACTGCTGAGCCGACACGGGTACGTCCTGCCCAACCTGCTGGTATCCACCACTCCGCACGAATACCGGCAATGACGAGAGCTGCATGCACGAGCCAATATAGTAAAATATATACATCGTGCACGCACACACCGGCTAGAATCACTCAGGCGTACACTTTAATCGTCCAGGTCTAGCCGCAGCACTAAAGACGAAGGACGAAGCACTAGGTATGGACATGGTAGTTAGACAGGAGGGAAGAGAAAAGAGACTATAACAACTTGTGGATAAACTTGAGAAATCATTCGGGTGTGAAGAAAATTTAAGCTTCGCCACATTCTCAGTACACGTAGATAATGATAGCTCGAGCTGGGAAATTTATATTCAAAACTGCAATCTGCATTACGTTCCAAAAAATATAAAAATACTTTATATTTTGTACATTCTAAATCAATTCAATAATAGGTTTTCTATTGGAGTAGTCATGATTTAAATACATTACAAAGCCAGATCCATTTCATTGGAGTCTTCTCAAGCACGAAGTAAGGCTGAGAGTCGATTAACATCTGACCAAGAGTTTTAGATATTGATACTTATTGATACCGAAGCCCCCTGTTCGGCACCAAAAGTATCAATTCCTTCTACTAAAAAAAAATTATTAATGAAAATGGAATAATTCACTAGAATACAATTATTCATTGATTTAAGTTAAATCTAAATATCGATATATCCAAGATGTAATATCGATATTTCAGTTTCGATAAATATCGATATTGAGAGTTTTGATCAATTTTTGACATGCGAGTTTATCCCTGTTAGGAAACGTTTACGAATTAGAATTGTATATATTCAGGACAAGCTTCTTCGTGTAGATCCGTAATTTTTATTTAATTGCCAAGAATCCAGGCGTGTTTGCGCGAAAGACGAGTGCATTATTCTCGGTCTTTCGGTCTATTCTTCGGCGTTTCGAAATATAATCTTGGAAACATGATAATGCGGGAAATTTACTGCGGGTGGTAGGAAAAACGCGGAAATAAGATACCAAAATATACAACAGAAAGATACGAATTACATTACGTCCACTATTTTACCAAATTCGGTTCAATATTTTCTCGATTTTTATAATATTTTCTACGACATAAAATCTGCAAAAAGAACTTTCGAACAGTTCTTCGATAGAAATAAACATGCGGATGAGAGTCGCAAAATGTGGAAACTTCACATATATTCTTTCTTGATAAGTTGTCGCCTTACATCCAATCACTGAGTCGACTGTGCCTCGAGTATGACAGAAAAGTTGGAAAATGTCCAGTCATAAACATACCGCTACGTACCGTGTGCGAATTCTGCGACTGCCAAGTAAGACTCATCAATTTACAAGACAAAGAATGTGGAGCATTTCCTTAATGAAAGCACGGGGGAAATTTGTGGGGTAATGGTTTAACTAAGTAAATATCGCCGAATGAAACTGTTAAACACAGCCTACTATAAAAATAAAGTATAATTTTGAAGGTCCCAAAATTGCGACACGTTGCCGTAAGCGCTGATAAAACGTCATGTGCAATTTCATCCCGCATTGTCAACGCGCGCCATTCTGGTAACGTTTCCCTTGTGCCCATTTCATTTATTCACGAGCGCGCGCGATTGTGCAAGCCGCAACGTTGTATTTTACACGCAATTTCCAATGTAAACAGTGGGGATGTAAACGGAAAAAGGCAAACAAATCGGTGATTCCAAAACGTACAAAATCACATGCAACACGTGTAACTGTCACACATGTGCCAGTATAAGTATATTCCATGTTATTTTATCCTTTTTCCTTGATGTTATTTGCAAAGAAATTAATTGAAATTTAACATGGAAAGAGAAAATTTGAAGCCCCCGACCGGGTTTGAATCAGCGACCTTTGGGATACCGGCCAAACGCGCTACCAACTGCGCCACGAAGGCCCCGGGAACCCGACCTGGTACTTCAAATTAACTCTTTCCTTTTGCCGCGATGTCTTGGTTGACTATTTGAAAATATGTTATATTGAATTTGGCAATTTGGCAAAGATCGCCGGTTCAAACCCGGTCGGGGGCTCCAAATTTTCTCTTTTTCCGTTAAATTTCAATTAATTCATTTCTTTGTAAATTTATTAATTGCGTTAAATGATTACATGTTCTTATTTGATATGTCAATGCTAGCTAGTCTGGGGTCGTTCAAATAAGACTATGATAGTAGTTGTGTGAATGAGTTAGGAAAAATCATTACTAAGTACTTACTCTCAAATATGTAAATTCAAACTTCACACTAAATTGCCAAATTCAATATAACATATATTCATTTATAAGGTTAAAAAATACACGATTTTTTCGTTTTGAATTTTGGATGTCAATTTAAAACAAAATTCATACTGTATAGCAGTCATATCTTGATGAAATTTCGCGATTATTAATAGCTTTTGACTCCGTTTAATTAAATTATTATCTTGTCAAAATAGAAAAAAATGCATGCTGAAAATACAACAGTCATGACATCAACACAAAAGGGCATTATTCAATAAAAAGAATATAATTGCACAAAATCAGCCACGCACAAATATGCTCGTCCCGCCTGTACTACAGTCTGAATTATATCTATAGATTTCTTTCTGCCGCCAAGATTCTACCACGAGACGATATTGCACCGACGGGACGCCACAATAACTCTGATGGAATAAAGTGATTAGAATGAAGCAATTGCAAGGAGCCCACACACAACACGGCGCGGCGCGGCACGCCATTCGCGCTAATGTCGAGATTATTCGTTTTATTTGTAGATTACACCTTGAGGTGCAGCTAGCGTTGCGCTGTTTACGGATTAGTTAATCTACTGCGTGCTACTAAAACCTTCTACGAATTATATACAATCTAAATTTATGAAAATACCGAACTCTTGTGGAGGTCCTCCTAAATAGTTACGAACAGTAAATTTCATAACAAGCGTTATTAAGTGGTGTAACTTTTGCCTGGCACTTACGAAAATGGCATTGTAATGAAATGTAATGCCGCGGTGGACATTACAAGTTGGAACTTGGGATGGACTGCACGAAGCGATAAGGAAGTGCAAACTCTCATAACCGTGAGGAACAGGAAAGCACTTCCTTCTTCGCCTGTAACATAAGTCACTGTATAACTGTATATTGCATCAAATCAATTAACATGTATGAAATAGATAACAAATTTGTGAAATAGGAAAACCTAATTTGCCAACTTGTTTTTGGAAAGTGAAAAGTATAGAATAAGTTTTCCAATTTCACAATGGGAATATGTTTTATATTAATGAAACAACACATGTAAATATATCAATTCATAAATAGTGCAATGTAAATATAACAGTTGAACATACAATCAACAAAATTAATACCAAATTGCGCACAAAACACATTTTGATATGAACACATTGTTATAGTCGTCCGATCTACACCAATCATGCCAATAAATGCGCTGATGGTTATCACCGCATTTATTGGCTAGTCATGAATACATTTTTAATTGGTTTCAAAACAAATAACAATTGACTTCGCGCCATTGAGAGTTACCGTTAAACTGTCTGTGAGGGTAAATTCCTATAAAGAAGGGAATAGGAGTGTAAAAATTGATTCTTTTTTCAAATTGGCGCGATTTATTATCACCAATCTGGTATCGAAATGAAGTGCCGATATTTATCGATATCAATATTTTTGCCAAGTTCAACCTTTACATCAACATGGTTTCAACTTTGTTAATTTTAATGATTTTTTCTTGAATACTAATTGTATATTTTCTGTAAGAATCACATATTTAATATCCATTTGGAAATCACCTATGAAAATATTGATCTGTATTAAATCCATTAATGAGTAATATTGAACATCAACCTTATGTTCCAGGGACTTTAAACCGAAAATAGTATATCAAACGATGATACACCAGGATACGGTGATCATATAATGCATTATTAAAGTTCATTCATTTATCAAGAGACTTGAGGCTCGGCTCAAAGCGAACATGGCAGCAAAGCAATGTATATATGAACGCCGATGACATAATCGTCTAAATTTATAAACTCCAACGCTGCTGTGAGGTGCACATATTCTGCGCGCCGCCATTTCGCATTGCAAAATTGTCAAATCAAGTACCAAGTCGGCCTACACTTAAACTATTGTCGCTTTATGTAAGCGACAATCGCCTGCAGACACATGAGAAAATGTTCCAAAATTATTTTGACATTTAGTATAAAACGATGATGAAGAGAATTAAAGTGAAATTTTTTCCCGAAATTACTCTGAGGGAGTTCTTAGTACACCTAGAGCAAATATATGCAATGGCCAATATTTGCCTTACATGTGCAAACCTAGGAATACACATGTCGTTTTAAATGGCAACATTTGACTTTCCTACTCATTTTCTCGATTTCGACTGAAGTCACATAAAAACTTTTTGTATAAATCTAAGTGGATACCACATGAAAAAGACAATGTATAGTTGTTACACTTTGACTAAAGGAACTATCATATCATTCGTTATCTAAATATCATTATTACTACGATAACGATTGAACATTCCTTTCTGTTTTTCGGTTGTATAGCGTTTAACGCCTTCCGAACACGTTAGCTTTCCCCCCGCCCGATCGGGTCTAGCCGTACGTGAGTTGGCATATGAGGTTCTTTTACGGGAATGAGTTGCAGGCTCATTTCCCAACCCTCCTCCTTATTCAGGACTTGGGAAAGTGTGGAGTGCGATATATTAATTATAGCGACATTGAACATTCCTTCTTTTATAAATAATAACATTTATTTTAACAATGCAGTGTAAGAAAAGCCCATGCTCATCCCTATACTAGAATATCTTCATAATTTTACCACACGAAAATACAGAAATTAAATTAGTAACACATTTTATTTGCCTAAAAATAAATTTATATATATATAAAATACCAATTTTACTAATTTATATTTATAAATTTACAATGAGAACTATGTTGAATTTACTTCAGCATATTCACCATTTCTATTACTCTGAAATGTGGAAATTAAAACCACAGTTGTTACTCATTTCGCCCATTGTTGACCCGAAACCGTCAGCAAAATGTCCCCGAACCATCACATAGACGAGGTTATGAACTTGTCACAATATATCGATCCAGTCTCAATATCACGAATTATGAACTCTTCCATCTGATGTTTACTTTCTACAATTTCTATATTTATAATATTTAATGATAGTATTAAATAGAAATTATGAAGTTACAAATCCTACAATTATAAGTAACATTCGATCATTATCGTAGATAATAAATTGAAAATAAACGCAATTCCAATGTCGTTAATGTCTCTCCCAATTAATTCTACTTGGTTGTATTTGACTGAAGAGAAAGTATTTAATTGACTGTGCCACTGTTGATTGAAAACCAAATTAATGAGAATTGATTTTTAATATGTTGAAAATTATTGGATTGATGTATACAAACGTAGAAGATATGTCCGAAATCAATTGTGGGAAACATTTGAGCATTATCGGTAACTGTTCGATTTTCGTTACTAATTGGACGTTAATTGCAGAGCGTGCAGTTGTAGAGTATATTATAAATTTATAAGAATCGTATATATTAATTTATTGGCATAATTAATTATTGGGATATATTTATATAAACATTTATATAAATACGTTAATACATCCGATTAATATTAACGAATTTATTGACAGATGTATAAAATTAAACTAAATTAAAAAGGATTTTTAAATCCTTGGGAAATTAATTAAACGTGAAGCATCTAAATATCTAAAATTTCTCTTTATATCAGCGATGATCTAAAATGACTATCAAATAAATAAATAAATATATAATGAAAAAGATGAACTAAAATTTGCAACGTACATTTTGGATGATTTGTATAAATTTCTTTGCACCTTGCGAATTTTGAATAATCTAGTAATCGCAAAGGGTCCCCCGTCCAATTTGATCCAAAGGGGCTGTCCCCGCTATCCTATGAAATCGCTTCAGACCATACTTTGAGAACCACTGGTTAAAATTGAATTATTATTTTCCTACGCGATATTTCTAATCTATAGCAACAGAAGAAATTGATACATTCTGAATGATTGTATTCAAGAATGATTTCAATTGTACATGATTAGGAAATAATATGCTGGCTATCCAATTAGAAAATGATGTTGGAAATTTATGAATTAAACATTCATTAAGCTACGGGAAAATCAGATAACTGGCCCGATTGTACTTTGCCCAGTCATTCAAATAACTTCTTATTTCGCTATTTCGCTGGAGAAAACCGTATATATTTACCATTATAGCCAGCATCAAAAATATTCGATTACTTCATTCTCCATGGCAAGTATTATTTGCCATCTCAGATTGTCGAAGGTAAAAAAATCTACCACGTACCTGAAAGAAATAAAAAATCTTTACTGAATTGGACGTGCAGTTTTTTCATTGTTGTATAATTTATCTTCTAATATCCCATAAAGGTTTGTAAATTATCAACAATCTAGTCATAGAACAAATCGATGCAAATTTAGGCTCTGTCGATGAGTCATCCGAGTAGTTCAGTCATCTGTGGATCTGAATTACTCCTTCACTCATACGAACAAATAAACGAACCATTCGCACAGAGAATCATTGTCATACCTAACCTCAAAAAGCAATAAAACATTAGGCTCCACAATGTCCTAACATATTTCCAAAGTTTTAATCGTATCATTAAATTGTTGCTTACTTTATGTAGGGATGGGTATGTATTAGGTTATAAATGCGCAAATTTGAAAGATAGATTTGGCAAATTCAAAATTCACATAATATAGGTCATGCTGTCACTGTTAAAATTTAACAATTATTAATTTATAACAGCTAATACCAAGTAATGTGCAATGTTTAAAATAATGATGAGCTATTGATTTAAAGTAAGAATTCTGCTGTTGGCACTATTTGAATGCAAATGATTTCAATCATGGCCGTTTCGTTTCGCACGTGTGCTTGTCAATTTTGCGCAATTGCAGAATAGAAAGCAGTTTTACCTGTCTGGACTCTTGTTCCTGGAGGTCCAAATCCGATCGAGTCGCATCTGACCGTAGGTCCATTTCGCCGTTGTTGCTGCTGGGAGTCGCGCACGACGGCGCTTCCTCCACCGCCTCAACCTCAGTCTGTTTGCTGGCAAAGATCTTCACGAGCGCGCCCCACATTCACGGGAATCGTCGCGCCGGCCTCTAGCATGCAGCTGTGAGCGCTACCACCGGCAACACCACCGACCAGCGACGTCGATTTGCGTGTCCTGACATTGTCTAAAGCGAAAAAGGCGACGAACACACAGATGCACACTCTGCAACCTGGCTAGCTAGGTTGCTGCACTCGGCGCCCCGCTGCGCGTGAGATGATACGCCGTGCGTGTCTTACGCGTTGCAAATTCCTCTCGCACGCCCCGTCAACAGTCCGACATATTGGATACGCGCGCCGCACGGCTCGGTTTTTTATTTACGCGCCCCGGCGAGCGAATTGAAATGCGGTACGGGAAATTCCTTGAAATTGACTAAATTCATTCACAGCAGTCCCGAAGGTTTGCAGACCGTAGCGCAACGCGTGGTGATCTGAAGCACTAAATTTAATGCGCATGCGCGCTTTCATTCATTCCTTCTCGATATTTCTCATTATGAATAAGTCGTTTTGATTTTGTTATTAGCTTTCAATTTTTATAAAATTTGCTAATAATTTTAATTTATATTTTACAACGCTCACATATTTATCATTAGGTAAAATATTGTGTCGGTCAAAGGAAATGTATATAGCAAATTTATGGAAGTAAACTATTTTTGTTCAAATAGGTACACTTGAAATTGTTGTTTCTCTGTAAGAAGTAAGGATAATGACCAAAAGGTATCCGACAATGTCTCAATGAGCATGGCCACCGTTACATTGGTGCAGGGGGGGCCTTGTCCCCCTCACCACAATTCCCTTTGTTATTCCTAAAGAAAGAAACCAGTACATCGCCAGCAAATTTAAAAAGAATCAAACTCGATATTATTCCAGCGTGTTTATTAATTACTTGATCACCAGATATAAGAAAGACATTTATTATAAATATTTCTTTTGTTCACGATCTCCAAGTTTTAAGATCCATGAGTATTATTCGACTATTCAAAACCGATAATCTTTAAAATTAGGACTAAAAATACTATTTACAAGAACTTTTATGGGAAATATGTATGTTATAAATATAAAAATAGCAAAAGGTACAAAGTATTGCATTATGCAGTCTGACAATAAATATGTCATTTTTCAAATATTTTGTTGAAATTGTTTAGAGTTTACAAGCATCCGCAACTTTTCACAACCATTCGCTTATACTTCTTCAGTGTGACATTCGCGTCATTCAGATGGTAAAGCACCGAGATAGGATTGAGTTTCGTTGGTGCGCAACATGGCTTTGGAAATTTCAGCGGCGCAACTAAGTGTGCTAATGTTTGCACAATGGCGTGATTTGTTGAATTCATATGGCTGTTGAGGGGAAAATTGCATTCGCCCGAGCAGTAATAAGCTTCATAACCTGGAGGCGCGATAATCCAGTCCTAAAAGAAAATTTATATAATTTTTGTGTGAAGTGAAAGTAATTATGATCTTCAAAAGTGAAATTGTTTCAAAACTATTTAAAATGACTTTGTTGAAAATAAATGTAATAATATATTCAGAAAGTAGCTATGAAAAATCGTTAAGTATCGAACTGAATTATCGATATCTATACCACATCCGAAATTTATGCTTCCTGCTTTGACTGCAGAATTTGTGGGAATATCATTGGAGATATATGATCTCAAATTACCAATCTACTATATTTTGGAATTGGAATTGATTGAAAATTGGAAAAAAATTATTGCCAAGGCTTAATCTTAATTTCATGGCAACTGATGGAGAATTTTGAATGTGGAAGTGTGATTGTAAATATTACATATAAAACAAAAATAAAAATTATTACTTACGTGCCACTTCAAATCCTTAAAGCTGATGTAAAGATTCTGAATACGGCAGCTTTTTGAATCTGACAAAATTGACGAATCTAGAAATGAAAATTGCAAATGTATAAATATATTTATAATAAAATATTACTTATTGATGGTGTATATAGCGTAAATAATTAATATTTTATTTTATTCAAAAATATGTTTAAAAAAGAACTATCCTTGTTGAGAAATATATCTTACCATGTTTATAATTCTGCATCAATGCAGGGTACTCTGATTTGCGAACTCTTCTTGTTTCCCTTGCCACCCGTACATTTCCTGCCTGATTGCTATTCTTCAAGAATGCCACCATAAACGGCTGCGTCTCATCCTCACTCTTTACGGTGACAAGACCTATGTCTTCCGGTCGAACTTCATGCGCTAAAATTCCATGAAAACGTTTCTTCCATTAAAAATTATCTTTCGACTTGTGTGATTTTAGTGAAAACTAAAATCGATGACCATGGCAAAAGACGGTCATTATGAAACAAACGATGAAGTAATACAAAAGGAATGTCATGTCCTTTTATATGTTCTTCAAACAAGATGAGGGTCGTTTTTAATGCTTAACATGCTTATTTACCGCTTCAAAACTTCAGATATGCCTTCATTTTTTAAACCTTTTCCTTTTGCCGCACAATGACTAACAACTCACAAAAAAACATACATAAGTGCACCACTGAGTAAAACAAATAGGTAGTGGAAACAGAAAGAGAGGAGAAAAGTAACCGCAAGCTTCAGGGACTTACCTGGTCGATTGACTGGGTGCACCGACAGGTAGATGCCTTTATTTGAATCGGGGAACGCCACCCAAGTGGTGAGGCATTTGGTAAGGTTCAGCTCCAACCAACCGGTGAAACCCGCCGTGGTGTTGATAGCCGTGATGAATTCTAGTTCGCGTTCCCTAATACAAGAAATACCAATAAAATCTTCTATAACTTGTAAGATTTGTATTTACCCATCATCTGTGTTAATTAATTCGTATGCAGTAACGGTAAATTTAGCGTTAGGTTTTTTAGTTGTGTAATTTTGATTCTGGAAGATTCGTAGTTCTGCACCTACGATACCTTCGCCTATAGGGACATCCGTGACGTTGAACCATAAACGTTTGCCACGTTCGTGACGAACTCCTGGGACATGATGGCCTGAAATTTATTTCATTTTATGTAAGACTAGAGATACGGGTTTTAAATTGATGATGTATATTTCCATGATATAAGTTTAAAAAGCATAGTATAATAAGTATATGTCAATAATATACAAAATTTGGTACTATTCCGGGGAGACTCGGATCGATGTGCGGCCCGGCAAAACAAAATAGTATTTTTACTGGCATTTTACGATCATAAAAAAGGTTGATCACACTTGCCAACGACGAGAGAACAATTTTTATACTCTTTGCTTGTAATATGTGCCAAATGTTTCTCTTTGTGACATTTTAAAATAAATTACGGGGAAATTTGTCGATCATTTTTTTGACGAAGGGGAAGATTATTGGCTATTTATCGACAGACAAGTTAACAACATTCACGACAAGATATCAACATTCGACATTGAAATATCTTCTCCAAAATAATAATTAAGTTCTTATCCCGCGTTATCCTTTATAACAAACTTTTTTAATCAATTTGGTATCGATACTTATTGATATAGAAATGATCGAAAATTTAAAATCAGTATGGAAAAAATCCCTTGGGTCAGCTGGTAGCATTATTATAAAACATTTATAAATATTTTTAATTGCTATTTATTACTTGCATAATACAAATATGAAAATCACTACAATATCGATAATAGCACTTTAGTTCATCCGTGATGTACATTTCGGTTGACTTGTGCCATAAAAATGTATATTATAATTTGTTCACGGAAGATTATCAAATAATAAATATTAACAATTAAATCGAACTGTGAACATATTGAAATACCTTGTATTCGCAAACTTTTAAAAGTACAACACATGTTACATGAATCCGTTCATACAGTTTAAAGAACTCGTATAATGTAAATAAACTACCAGAATAATAACAAACGAATAAATGCTTCTGTTGAGACGCAATTACTATTTTTAGCAAATTCAAGAATAAACAAATTATTAAGTATGCATTGATTATTATTTAAAGAAAATATTGTAAACTTACTAATGCTATCAAAAGTCATGATGATATCACTCTCGTCAATAGCGTGCTGCTCGTCGCCGCTAAGCTGCAGGTCGACGCTACGCTCCTCGCGACCGTTTTCACGTTCCAGCAGACTACGGTACACATCCATAAGGTATCGTGGTGCCGACTTCGTCAGCCGTCCGCCATCCTCCCCATCGGAGAGCATGCGGCGCGGTCGACTAGGCAGACCAAGCAGGTGCAGAATCTCCAGCTCCACCTCGCGCTTCTCCTGCTTGGTCATGACATGCTGCAGCATCGTTTGATCGTGACCATTGTCAACATAGATGCCCGCCGGAATCCCACATTCGACGACGGCGAGGTGCACACAGAACGAGAGCGCTATGATTCTGCGCATGTTGATTTGCAACATTTTGGCTTAACTCACTTTAACACTTTTTTGGAAATAGCTACACGACGCGCACCACAGGACGGCCGAAAAGTGAATGATGCAGATTGCGAAGTTACCGCGACGTGAACAAGCGGAGGAAGAGAATGTTTGAGCCTGTGCTTGCTGAGTTGCGCTGCATTGGTGCTGATTATGAGTAACAATAGTGAGTGTTTAGGTAAATAATAGATACATTGCAAATTCATGGTTCTACAAAAAATCCCGAGAAAATAAGAAATTGTTTGCATCTTATGAAACGATAAGAAGCCGTGAATTAATTACGCTTAAGTTTTGTTTAATTGTGCCTTTTTAGATATAATTGAAACACTTAGTATATTTGACATTAGAGTGACCAGTAGAAATACCACCATGCTTGATGTTGCTATTATGTGAGTTGCCTTGAAGGAGCCGGTTTTCGGTGAGTAAATTGCTGGTAGTAATGGATAATTTGAAAATTCAGCCAAACTTTGGGTCCTGAGCCTCACTTAGGCAGCCATTGGTTCATAAACGCTTCTTTCAGTAAATTATTTAAAAATAAACTTAATTATGATTATTTACAGAACTATGTTCTAGGTGTTGGTTGACATAGAAATAACAGGCAGAAAAGATAAATACAAAGGCGACAAAAGCTCTCAAATCTTTTTGTGAGGGTTTAATTCTGCATGAATATTGTTAGAGAAAATAAAAACAATAGCCGTTTTCCCTCGAATATCGTTCGATACTTTTTCGTATTTTTTAGAATGAAATGAGGAGAAACGTGCGTTGGAACATTTCATTAGTTGCTTCTTGAATGCAGATCCTCACGATTTTGTTGCATGCTTTTTGCCAATATCTTCTTAATGTAAAAACCTAAATAATAAGAGGCCATGTCGACGAAAACAAAAGTACGTTTCTTCAGTAGCTCCCAAAATCGTTGACAATGTGTTTCGCCTTTCTCATTGTTCTGATACCGTTAATAAAGTTGTACAATATTAACAAGGGGTAGCTATTTCTTAGGCTATTTGCCTTTATTTGTGGCTATTTATTATAAGAAAGTAAGACAAATGGTTCTAAGAATAATTGGTATGTCACGATTAAGCAGATTTCACTGTGTAGAAATAATAACAATAATAAATATATTTTTATGACTATCGGCCTTTAAGTCGAGAAAGTACATTCTGTATATAAATTATATATATACTTATATCATAATGTAGGCTGTAATTGAAAATAATTTTGGAGATGCAACTGCATTGACAAATATTTTGTAGTACATCACAAAAATATCAAGAATTCCTTATAAAAATATAAGTAGAATAACCGAAACTTCTTTTTATAATTAGTTTATTTCTTATTACGCAAGTTTGTTTATACATAGAATTAATGTTGAATTCCAAAAAATATTTATTTTACATATTTCTCCATGAATTTCTTATGAAATTCTGATCTGAGAGAGTCATTAATAAATGTATTTTTCTTCTCAGGTTCTGAACGGGCACAATTCTTAAAAACTACATCATCATCCCATCGCCGCTTCACTTTTAGATCATTCTTGCCACTACCTGTTGAATAATGCGTAAGAAGTGGATTCCCGCTAAGTATATTCTCCATTCGGATACGCTCCTCTTCCTGTTGTCTCTCAATTTCCTTTTTGGCTTGATCCATAGCACGTTCTTTCTTGATTTTATTTAGTTCAGCCAATAAAGCTTCAGTGTCATCATCACTGTCACTATCTGAAGAGTCTTCATCGTCGACGGGATCGTCAGCATCTAGACTAGCGGCAGGTACTTGGTCAATTTTCAGGCGCTTGCTTGCACTGCTGCTGCTATTACTACTCGTGTGCTCAGCTGAAGCTTTTGCATTGCGCCAATTGCGTGGATCACGCTCACGATCCTCCAGCTCCTTTCGGAAGTCGCGTGAACGTGTCTCCTCTACTGTACCCTGACCATGTTCCCTATGGACATATAAGTATTAGAAATATGATACTTTAGAAGTGAATATTAGGGCATATATGGAAAGTATACCTGTATTTCAATTTAGTATGGCCCGGTAAATCTCGGCTGGAATATTGCCTGGAAATTGCACTCAGATCCTTTTCATTGCGTCCGGAGCCACCTCGAGCTGGATCAAATGTTGGACGAGCGGCAGTCGTCATTTTCTTTTAGGACGAAACTTATTGTGATCAAGAAGGAGAATTCTCCGAACTGCGCGTTTTCTTCTTGAGTTATTATGGCTGTGGGTTTTTGATGTTCTGTATTTTACTATTTTGCTTTTGACAATTGACAACGAAATGACAAGTGACATCAATGCAGTATTGCGCCTGCGCAGCGTCATCACTATCGATGTTATTTATAAATTTAACAAATTTTTCAACAATTAAGAATCCTATTTGAAGTACTTGAGTTATTTCAGTAATTTCATTACACAATTTTAAGGTAATCACCATTCTTTCGAATGTTGAAATTAAAATTAGCGCCAAAACAACACTTCTTTATTCAAATGTCAAAGACGTCAACAGTGGACCGTTTGTTTTTTGCATGCATCCGGCGTCTGGATTCCTAGCTATATTCTCAATGATCAAGGCAACAAACAGTTAATAATAACAACTTTATACTCCCACGCATATGGTAAATGTATACGTACAACATTGTCCATTAATCTCGTTGAAAATATTACGCGAAAGGTGAAAACACGATAGATGAAGATGTGTTAGGAAACGGCCGATTTCGAAAGATATTGTGGTTATATACATCGCGTCCCAACAACACTAAATTAGGTAAGCATTCCCTTATCAAATTACTCGAATGTCAAATGAAAATATTGCAAAACGGATGATTATTTACACCTTGCTTAAATTAACAACGAATAAAAATAACATAGTTGGCGTTAGTTTTGTATATATCGCGGTGTTAAATACGAGTGCAATTTGTGCGCACGCCCTGTAGGCATAATTAGCGACCGTTTCGCTTTGACAGCTGCTGCCGATCTTTCCGCTCCGGCCCGTCACTACTACTACCACACCGACGGTTGGTGACCGTCTCGTCGTTTCGTGGAGCGACGGAGGCGAATCGCGTTGCCCCGTTGAGACGAGGAGCAGCAAACAGCGAGCGAAACGGACGGCGTCGCAATGGATTTTGCGATGAGCAAGGAGAACATCCAACCTCTGCGAGGCGGTCGCAACGCCGTAAAGCTGGAGGTCGGGTTGCAGGCCCAGCACAATCCGGTGTTTCTGGAGGAGCTGATGCTGCAGAAACAGTGAGTAATCGCATGCTGTGACCCACCGATCATCTTAATTTCAAACAACAATACAAGTGTTTGAATTAATGTGATCAAAAACTATTTGTTAGGAAACAAATGTTGTCAATGCGGAGGGTTGCTAGTATAACATAAAACGAAGGCTTATTGTTTTGTTTTCTGTCGACACTTTTTATTTGCATGCGATTATAGGCAATTTGAAAACGCTATCCAGACTTACACAGGGGATGATCCTCTGGAGAACTACTATCAGTACATTTATTGGGTGGAACAGAGTTTTCCCAAACATGGACATGAGGGCAACTTTGTTAATCTGCTTGAGGATTGTTTGGGAAGATTTGAGAGCGATACCCGATATCAAAACGATTTAAGATTTTGTAAATTATGGATTAAATATGTAAGTGTCTATACGATGCAAAAATCACGTAACGAGTACATTGTTTTTAACTGAATGAGTTTCAGATTGATCTGCAATATAATCATACTGAGCTATATCAGATACTCTACACAAAAAGAATTTGTATTGGTCATGCCGATCTGTACAAGGCTTGGGCATACTACTATGAGGCTTCTGGTGACTTCAAGCGTGCTGATCAAGTCTACAAGCTCGGCAAGGCCGAGCTTGCACAACCATTCCATGAGCTTGAGGCAGCTCATCATAATTTTGTATATAATGCTGGCTTTCATGTAAGTTCACTGTTTTCATGTTCCTATTTTCAGTGATTCAAAACTAAAAAAAAAGGAAATGAATGCATGTTATGAATATGTAGTGGTGCCGAACGTGAGCAAGGTGTTACGAACTCAATTTTGAACAGTTTATATTTCTTTCTCTTGGTATCGGTATAGATTCTCTGGAAATATTTTGTCAGGTGGTGTAGGAATTACCAAACACACAACCCTATCCCCCCACACACACACACCTAAACTACACACACGAACCCTACATAAAACCTACACACATACATACAAATCCCTCATACTTATACATATCTTACATACACAAATCTTACTCCCTTACACAATTCCATATAGACATAAATATCATACAGCACAAACGCTATACACTCAAACGCGTCGCACACATACTAAACACTTCACGCTGTTATATGAGCGTACATGCTGGTACACGAAGCGTGTATTCACACACTCAGATGCATACACTAACTCTACATGTATATAGTATGCAGGCTATATACATGCTACCCATCGAACAACAGATAACAATTTGGGGATTTGTAAAATATTGAAAATGTTACTTCTTTCTTTCTAGTTTAGTAAATGCGAGCTAGTGTTTCACCTAAAATACTTATAATATGAGGATTTATTTTGAGGAAAACTTTGAAAACAGCATAATAATACGATTCTGCTATAAATTCCTAATTATTCGTCTTTACATGAATCTCTCCTTCAGATGCTTAATAATGGACCTGCCGATGCACAACGCCTCACTGAGCAACGTTTTGCTCTCACGAAGCTTCAAACTTTCAAACGCGGACAGGTGGGCACTGTGCGAGTACCCTCATCGAGCGGTGCAGGTGCAGGTACCCTCCCGATGAGTGATTTCAAAGATAATCCACGGAATGCACCGCTCAACGTACATGAGGACTGTCAAGATATTCTCTTTGGCTTGGGTGCGCCGCCTGAAAGTATACTTTCTGCGGTGAAGCGCGACACACGAAGCAAGGAAAATGCAATGAAACCTGGTGTTTGGACTGGTGTCAAGAAGAAAGTTCATACTATCCATAAAACTTCAAGTATACCGGGTAGGATAAATATTTATATTGTATTTTTCCGTGATTATATTTTTTTTTCTGCGTAGTTCACATTGACGCACCTACACCACCGCATGAGCTCGGAATCCAATTGCCAACAAATCACATCGATCACACGAAGGAGGACTACACAATGTGGAAGGTGGCGTTATGCTTCCCCGATCCTCCCAATCCGAATCAGATTGCCATGTACTGCAAGGCGCAATGTTACGCCGAGGCCAATAAAGAGTACAGCATTGAGGAGGTACGTGCTCGCCGTTATTTACTCAAAATCAAAGGGGAGCTGAGCCAAGATATGATAACAATGGAGACGGACACAAGTCTGCGGTCGAACTCGTCGATGGAGGTGGCTGTAGACACGTCCATCAGCTCCGGAAACCACTTCCATCAACTGCCACCACCACAAATGCACCAGCAAACTCCACAACAACCGATGACGACTCATGTTAATCGCGTGGTGCCCTACGTATCGCCACCGCGACAAATTCACCCGCACTCACCACATCCACAGCAGTTACAACCGACACATCTGCAGCAGCAGATGCAATCACCGCATCCACAGCAAATGCACTCACCGCATCCGGCACATTTGTATAATTCGCACTTACATAGTCCCATGCATCATCCTCCACAATATGCCCAGCATCAACAACAACACCAACACTCTTTGGAAGTAAACCCGCACCTGCATCCGCATGCTCAAACGCCACCGGTGCACACGCAGCCACATTACACGATGCCGACCAGTCCAGCCGTTCATCATTCGCCGGCGCAATTCACCGCCTCTCCCATGGAAACTTTCCACAGGCATACAAACTCATACAAACCGCACCTATCCTATGAGCATCATTCAATGAATCAATCCCATCATGCTCAGCAGCAGATACCGCCATCTCCACACATGCCCCCGCATACGATGGAATCGGTGCACTACGCCAATAGCTCCTACCAGCAGATGCACCATCAACCATCCACGATTGACAATTCTCAGTACAACGAACCGAAGACCTACGCTAATCTCACTATGCAAGCACCCCAACCACAGCATGCTTCCTACCACAGTGAAACGCTAGCGAGCATGATGTATGCCCCCAATACGCCTCATCACGTGCATGCACACACTGGTCTAAATACTACTCCCATGCACAATTCGCACTTACTGCCGTCCAACTCACCATCGCCGAATATCAACGCGTCGGCGGTGTTTGGCGGTGGCGGCGACGGCGATGATATTCCACCATTGGCGGTACCCGCTCAGGCGCGGCCGCATTTCACGGCGTATGCCGACTCACCCGGAAACAGTTGGTATCAGCCGCGAATGGAGCCGACAGGGAATGCGATGAAAACCCCTATTAAGATTCTCAGCGATGATGAGCTGGCAGAAACGGGATCCCGCGGCGGTTTAGATGTTGCCGCCGCCGCGCAACCTTCCGACGGCGCGAAACGAGTCTACGATGACGAAGACAGTATCGCCGGCAATACGGAGGTGTTTAATCTCAATGCTATGCATGTGAGCACTCCGCAAAATAAAGTCAACGATGAGAATGCAGTGCGCTTGCCAGAGATGAAATCAACCAAGAAACGTCTGTTTTCCGGATTGTCTGATATTATCGAAGAGAGCAATTAGTACGTTACAATAATCTTTAAAACTCGTTATCTAATCATTGCTTTTTAGTATGTCTGGGAGCAGTGGTAGTTCTTCGGCTTCGATGGGAGGAGCTAGGGTTTGCCGTCAAACTATGGATCCAATTAGCGAGCAGAGCTATGATTTTAATCTATCACAGAATAGGAAAGCCAATGCAGAACTGCGGATGAAATTAGGAATGGATTGTGAATCTGGCTCGAAATCTCAAAATGTGCAGAAACAACCTTCAACGCATGAGAATTATTATCAGGAGCAACATCACGATCCAAAGATTATTGTAAGTAGTACTTTATTAACGACCACTTCTGATAAAATTCTGACTTTTCAAAACTTTTGCGAATTTGGAAATAATTTATACCTACGATTCGATCACAATCATTTTTTATTAACCTTGGTGATGTTGATGTATCGTATAATTGTTTTATAGATTATATCGAATCATATTTTCATTGTATTTTAAAACAAATTAAATAGGTGGTATTTAGTTTTGGAAGAACCAAGTATATTAAATTATGTATTATTTCAGCCTTATGAAGATGAGCCCCAAGAACACGAACCGTATTCAGTATTAAATGTGCAACCAACCGATCCGTTCACCAACAAGGTGCTGGAGATGTACCTTGCGCATGTAAAATTCCCCGGCAGGCATCGCCGTAGCTACCAGCGAATCAACGGAATGCCGAAGCTTAGTGTCAAAAAGGATCCGTGCACTGTTGGCCATGACCGCTTTATTGTCGATAAGCAGCTCGGCAAAGGCTCCTATGGCAGTGTCTACAAAGCGACGCGTTGTAATACCGGAGAAGTAGTGGCTCTCAAATTCCAGAAGCCCGCCAACAAGTGGGAATTTTACATTTGCAAGGAGATACAGGCTCGCCTTGCTGATCATCCGTTGCGGGAATCTTTTATGGACGTCCACATGGGTTACTTCAGCGATCAGGCATCGGTGCTGGTGTCCGATGTGCACAACTGTTCCTTGCTGGATCTTGTCAACACAATCAAGTCGGTGCCGTCACTCAATCCAGCAAGACATACTCTCTCGATTCACTTCACCAGCGAAATGATGAAGGTAGTGCAGGCACTGCATTCGATTAAGATTATCCACGCAGACATCAAACCAGACAATTTCCTCATAATGGTGCGCCACGACAGTCTGCAGCTGCAACTGATTGATTTCGGATGCAGTATTGATATGTCGTTGATGCCGGCGGACACAACGTTTATGCGTAAAGTGAAGACGGATAGTTTCCAGTGCTGCGAAATGAAAGACGACCGTCCGTGGAACTACCACACGGATCTTTTCTGCATTGCCGCCACGGCACACACCCTGTTGTTGGAGAGCTACATCGACGTGAAGAGCATCGATGGGCGATGGTACATTTCAAAGAAAATTCCGCGATACTATCGCGATGAGCTATGGAGTGTGTTCTTTAGCTGCATGCTCAACATGCAAGAGGGGCTCGCCAACCTTGAATCGCTTATTTCAATGTTCGCCGAAGCACTCGACCACAAGGAGTTGCGCACGGCGACAACACAAATAATCAACTCGTTTAAGAATCGTTAGATTTTATTCATGCGACATTTTTCTTTTATTGGTATATCTTCAGTTATCATTATAAATTGCATTCAGTTATTTTTGATGTATGGTTGATGAACGAGGTTGGTTTGTCGCTCCTCATGAAGTTTCTCATTTACCTTCGTTTGATTACATTTTAAAATATAGGCAGTTAAGTCAATTTTATCGATTCTTATTCAAATCTGAGCTATTTAATGACGTTATTGGAAAGTGTATCCATGAGGGAGAACTTACTTCAGAAGAAACTTAATAAAACTATAAACAAATTGTTTTAACTTAATACATTAATTTAATGATGTCGAATTTTCTTCCGCAGAGAAGTTATTTCATATACGGCCATAATATTTACACTCAGTTTTTAAAACTTTGGATTTTTTTCATTTTCATATATTCTCATAGAAAACGTTTTACAAGTATTGCTTTAAATATCTTCGCATCAGTACGCCTTCAACGAGGTAAAAGTTGTATTGCCATTAAATTTCATACCGCAATTTCTGCTATGGTTAACAGGTTAATTAAGGAAAAGAAAAAGGTTGGGTTAATTTTATGTTTGCAGGCAACCAGGATTAAATAGTTTGTGAATTCAATATATGAAATTTCAAAATATTGACAATAATGCTTATAATCAGTACAGTATGATTGTTGTCCTTATTTATAATTCAATTTGGTAATAATTCGTACATAACCTCAAAAATGTAGTATAAGTTAGCCAACTCGAACAAGTCATAAAATTATCTGTAGTGGAAGTGTACATAAAGTGATTTATACTAATCACGGTTACATACAACGTGATCTATACTAATTGTAAATGGAATTATATGATGGCCTTGAACAGTTATCTGAATGTATGCTTTCGAATTAACACTTGTTCGTCGTCACAAACATTTCGCAGTCTTGGTGAATTTCAACCGCAAGTTCATAACGAGAACTCATCATTCCGACTCCTGCGTTGCTTTCGTCAGTACATGAGCCTGCAATCTCGCAAAGTTCCAAGCAATAATAGTGTGAAAATGACTAATGTATCACCGCGCGTTCTCTCCATCCAGAGTCATGTTGTCTCTGGCTATGTTGGCAATAAAAGTGCCACCTTCCCTCTACAAGTAAGCAAACTTGGTTCTTGGAATAACGTACGATTTCAATGACATACTTTACATAGTTGTTAGGGTTTGAAGTAGATGCCATCAATTCAGTGCAATTCTCCAATCACACGGGCTATAAAACCGTCAAGGGTCAGGTGCTGTCTGATACTGACTTGGGTGACTTAGTGGATGGATTGCAAGCGAATAATTTAGACAATGCATACACACATCTATTGACTGGCTATATTGGCTCTCCACTGTTCTTGCAGAGAGTTGCTTCTGTTGTCAAACATTTGAAAAGTATTAATCCTAACTTAATTTATGGTAAGTTTCTGTCATCTTAATATTTGGAAGTTTGTTACTTAAAGGAAAGGATACGTCGGAAAATTATGTTCGATAAAAATGAGCAATTTATTCACGTTTATAAGAACACTTAAATATTGTGGAGTGCGCGTAAATAAAATTCACTTGTCGTTCAAAATAACATGAGATAACTGTGGCGCAAGTTATTCAAGTCATTTCATATTTACTTTGTCGAAGAATTAAGTTGCGATGCTTGTGAAAATATTTATTGTACTGACTTTCGTTATCAATATGTATGAGTGCAAGAAATTGTGAAATATTTATTTGTGAATTTATAGTCACAGTATAGAGGATCCTTTAAAAACTTTTTATATACAAAATTCTGCAATAAATAACAATATGTTGCGCTTTTAATTTAACTCGTGGCATTTTATATGTGTGGATATCATCATTCATACAAAACCCAATGTTTTGTGAGGAGCTAAGAGGGATTTAGAGTTAGGGCTTAAAACATATACTTAGAGCTGCTCCTTCCCAATGTTAACATACCAGCACTTGTTATCAGTACTGTGCACTCACATGCTCTTCTTATTTGTAAAGCCAAAATATTTTGACATTCCTCATTTGGTTGTCATTCCTTTCTAAGTATGTTGGCTCATCTACTATTTTTATCGATTAGAATTGCCCCATGCTCTCGTTTGGGCAAGTGGGACAAATTTGCCCCGGGAATATTCCTTTATGCAGTTATCGGGTCATAGAGGGTCAAATGCTTGCGTGGCTCAACAACACGCGGGGCATAGGTTCGCCATGACTGGTCAGCAAATCCCTTTGAAAATGTAAAAATTGTAAAATTTTATTAATAATATAAAAAACAATAATAATAACAAAAAACGATTATACAAAATCACAGATATTAAATTTAATCAGCTAAAGGAGGATTTCTTCATAAAATTTATTTACTCAGAAACCAAGAACTAAAACATTTTGACCGTTTTTGTTTTCAATTATGATTCACAGTATGTGATCCAGTTATGGGCGACAATGGCAAGATGTACGTCCCTAAGGACCTCCTCCCACTATATCAGGAGATCATAATTCCCTTAGCAGATATAATCACACCCAATCAGTACGAGGTGGAGATGCTCACCGGTTGTCAGATTGCCAGCGTCGCGGATGCGTGGCATGCAATTGATCAGTTGCATGCGAAGGGCTGCCGAACCGTGGTACTTTCATCCAGCGACCTAGGGACCGGCAACAATCTTCTTGCACTTGCCAGTTCTGTCGTTGGTGGTACGACAACGCCGAGCCGCATCACCCTGGATATGCCCAAATATACGGCGACTTTCACAGGGTCGGGTGACCTCTTCGCCGCACTTTTCCTTGCATGGATGCACAAATCCGGGAAGCTGGAGACTGCTCTCGAAAACACAATCGCCACGCTGCAAGCAGTTCTTAAACGTACGTTGGAGTATGCGCGCACTGTGGGTATGTCGCCGGGAAGTGTCGAATTGAAGTTGGTGCAGAGCAAACGCGACATTGAGGAGCCATCGGTAGAGGTGAGAGTTTCACAAGTTATGTAGTAGAATTTTGTTTATAGTTGATGCCAAACCAAATTTCCCAAGTCAATGTTGGGATTAGTTAAGTAAGAAATCGTTATTATTGTCTTCCAAACACAGTTAGGATGTGTTGCAAACGACCACTATGTTTTACGATACCTATCGCTTATAAAGTATAGTTTATGATGTAATAAAATAATATTTAACCAAAAATTGGCTTGTTGTGTGATGTGTGTATGTTATACAAAAGTCATGATAATAAACAAAATTCATTGTAAATGCCTTGTAAAGTTATTTTCATAATATTAGTAGATTTATAAATATACTATAGGAAAATTGTCTAATCTTCATATCACAGTTATATATTTATTTATATGCTTATATACTTATTACCTCATCGGAATAGATTAGACTTGTTATAAACATCTGAGAACTACTTACATATGTACTGAATTTTAAAAGGTGTAATTGAAACAAAGCCTTGTTGTCTCTCTCCAATGGCAGCGGAAAGTTATAATTTGTCCCGGTAGACAACCATTATTTTTGCGTATGCGACAAAGTTCATGCATTTTTAAATCATAAATAAACAACATTACCTTTCACTATTCTTCGAGAATAGATTACGGTGAACTCATGGGCAAATATACATGAATAAATATTGCCACCCAAAAAGATTAGACTAGTGCCACGGTCCAGAAGGATATTAGGCGTAGATCAACAGATGTAGTCCTTTGAAGTTGGACTAACTACCATAATGCTGTTATCACTATATTAATACAATTTTATTGTACCATAGAAAGGAAGAGAAATGGTGAAACATAGTTGAAAAATGAAGAGGATGAGTTCATTTTCTTTCGACGGACTTATCCAAAAATGTTGATTAAGTATTTATAAAACATTAAAAATATTAATAAAGCGAGCAACATAGTTTTAAATAAATTTGACATAATTAAGAGGCATGTTTATGGAATAATGGTGAATATGTTAATCTATTTTTCATTTGATCAAGTTAAGATTCGAATTTTGCAATTATTTTGTTGGTGTTACCCCGAAATAAGCTTGTTTGATTTTTAATTTGTTGGGTTGTTTGTGAAGTTACCAGTAACCAGGAGGTTTAATATTATTAAAAAAGGTATATGCAAAAAAAAAACAAAAGTATTTAGCCATATGATTGCCAATCTCAATTTGACAATTTAAATTTTTATTATTCCAATACGCAAGAACTGTGACATAATACGTAAATATGGGTCTTGATTATTACGGAGTCCTACAAATCCAAAGGAATGCTACTGATTTGGACATTAAAAAAGCGTAACTTACCTAAATTTTAAATGAAGGAAGTAGTACGTATATTGATATTTCAGCTATAGAAACCTAGCTTTAGGTTTTAATCAAGACAGACTTAAAGATGGAAAGTCCGAAGCAGTTTTCGGACTCATCGGTGAGGCTTATGAGGTTCTGGTCAATCCTAAATATCGAGCAATTTTCGATCAGTATGGCGAGGAAGGCTTGAAACGTGGTGTGCCCGGCCCTAATGAATTTCATCATGCATACCGTTATCATGGCGAACCAATGCAAACTTACAAGTGAGTTTCCTTACAAATCATTTTTCAAATTTAGCTATTGCATATTTTAGAGACTTCTTTGGTACGACATCCCCATTTGCTGATCTCCTCGATTATTACCAAAAACCCCGTCCTTGTTATGAACTCCCAGTCGAAGGTCGAGGATTTCGCGAGAAGCAGCCTGCCATTTACCATAATTTACACCTTTCCCTCCACGAGATTTTCTTTGGTGGTGTAAAAAAGATGAAAATACAGCGCTTAGAGTATATTACCCCGGAGCAGAATAAAACCGAAGTTCGTGAAAAGATCCTATCGATTCCTATTAAACCGGGAATTCCCGCAGGAACTGAAATAATCCTTCCTGAAGAGGGCGACCGAAATCCAACGCAACTATCTGCTGATGTTATATTTGTGGTCCAGGATCGCCCTCATGAACACTTTGTGCGTGAGGGCAATGATCTTATCACGCAGGCGCAAATTACCTTGCAAGAATCACTTCTGGGGACCATGATTACAATCTGTACGATTGACCATCGTACAATTCGCGTTCCTATTACGGATATTGTTAGCCCTGGGTATGAGAAACGTGTTCCTGGTGAAGGAATGCCGATTGTAGATCAACCTGAAGAACGTGGCGATCTTATTATTCGTTTCAGTGTTCAATATCCGCCCTATTTGCCCAAAACTAGCAAGGATATGCTTGAGAAAGCGTTTTATTTGGCAAAAGTTGCGGGTGGTCGCGATCAACATGAAATGATAAATAAGATGATTCTTGCTGATAAAATTTTGCGTGTTTGTCCTGATGAGCAACTCCCGCCATTTTGAATTTATTCTTCGAACCCATGAAAGATCCCAACGTATACATTGAGTTATTACTCAATTCTTTTTTCGCTCTTCAGAAAAAATGTCCAACCTTTTGTCTTTGCAGTAAATAATTTTGACAAATATTATATTATTATATCTTTATATTTTTTTCTTTATAATATTATATATTATAATATTTTTATATTTGCAATGAGTACTATGAAACCTGTTTGTATACCTTATGGTTACGCACCGGACCAGTTATTTTTTATAAACCTGCAGGTAAAAAATCAAAAATGTATGTTTCTTACAACGCGATAAAATTGATCAAAATGCGAAATTTCTTGATTCCAGGAGGAGGGCACAGGCCACCTTTGCAATGAGCACATATACGAAATACTTAAATATTCCGTTGTACAGAAATATTCCATTCAGTTCCCGCGTCAGACAAGTTCCTCGTAATACAGGTCAATTTAAGTAAGTCAATCTGTATATTACAGGTTCCGAGTATGGTAGGTGTCACTGTATTTTCACTGTATTCATTTAGATATATTTAAAATGTTCCTTACATTGTAACAAACTGTTTTCATTTTAGAAATTATGCTTTTTGGAATTGTTGCAGAGGTCACATTCCTGAACCGTAATTTTGACTGTTCACTGGTACAAATTTGCCTTATTAGAAATTGAAAATTTTTATCAGTTGGCAACACTGTGCCGGCGCCGCACAGCCTCACTGCATTTTGACAGGTAGCCATTTATCGCGCAGATAGATTTCTGAAACAGCCAGTTGTTTGCCCGTGCGACGTATTTAGTTCGCGATAATCGGTTTTTATCTCACGACGAAGCTTTTTTGCAAGCGTTGGCAAATTTCTAGTATCCCAGTGTACGCAAAATGAGTGCTTTACTGTTTGCGTGTTCTAGATGCTTCTCGAGGCATCCCTTCGAGGAGCTCTCATCTGGCCAGCAGTTGTGTAAGGTACGTGCGCGTTTATGGATTTCCCGTGTTTTCGTTTCTTAGGTTATAAGCGTATCTTTCGTAAAACTAAGTATTCTTTACCTTTATTAGTTCTTCAGGTATAATCAAACATAATGATAATTCATTCATGATTATGCAATAGTACGTCAATCTATTTAGTGTTAAATTTACATGAGATTTATGGCAAGCCGAATTTGATCTGCTATATTTCGCATTTTCGCTGAATGCTTCGTGATAATTCGTTTGATGCATATTGTTAAACTATGTGTGTTGAATGGGTCAGGAATGCCGAGGATCCTTCCCAGTGGTGAAGTGCACGTATTGCCGCTCGGAGTTCCAGCAGACGTCCAAGGGCAGCACAAGTACGATTTGCAAGAAATGCGAGCAAAATGTGAAAGCGTATGGGAAGCCGACGGCGTGCGAGTACTGTAACATCATCGCTGCCTTCATCGGCAACAAGTGTCAGCGATGCACAAATTCGGAGATCAAGTATGGCCCACCGGTGAACTGTGAACAGTGCAAGCAGAAGTGCGCCTTTGATCGACACGATGATGATAAGAAGGTATCTTTACGTGCATAATTTCTACTTTATGATGTTAGAATATCATAGTATATCAATGTCTCAAGATGGGAGTTTAATTCGTTCTTTATGGGTTATCCAAATGTTGTTTTGATTAAGAAATTATTTTCACACATAATAGTTGTAGAAAAATGTATATTGTAAAACGAGCATGGGATGGTACCCGTTTCTCAAAGAGTGAGAAATTGCAGTACAAGCCGAAGGCGAGTGCTGTATTCGAGTGAAGAAAAGGCATTCTATGCGAGTTGGTCACTACTTTTTCTACGATTATTATATGTGAAAATAATGTCTTAATCAAAACGATAGTGACATGAGAGCATTATACAGGAGAGGTAGAAAAATTGTGTACAACTCGCATGGAATGCCCTTTCTTCGCTCCTATGGGGTACAGCAATTTCTCAAAACAGGTGCCATCCCAAGCTCGTTGTAAAATATAATATTATCGTTTTTTCAAGTACTTGCATGTTAATACAAATTTATGCCTCTGGTTTTTCTCGTATTTCGGAAGACTTGATTTTATTTGTTTTGTATTTGATGACATTATTGCATCAATAACTAATAATTTACAATTTAGTTATTATACGTTTGGGTTTTAGCACCTTACGTTTTGTGCCCTTTGCATTGACGAACTTTACTTAGTCGAACTTCACTATTGTACACTTTATAGCAAGCTTTGCAAGGCACCCATTTCATAGAGCTAGAAACTAGGCTTGTCAAAAAAGTATCTGTATTTATAAGTATCGATATTTTTCGTATTGACACTTACCAATAACCGATTTCGTCGTTATCTGCAGATGCGAAGCATAAGTTCTACAAAGCTCTTATCGTCGAGTTGCATTCGATATTATATTCAACCTGTATATTTCATAAACTATAAAACTATCTATTCGCAGCTTTTCAAAGTCGTAACATGTATTTCATACTTATAAAATACCTAGAAAATTTTGCAGTATATGTACTAAAGCAGGTTTTTGATACGTTCAATACCAATAAGTATTGCTTCTTTCAAGTACTGACAACAATCGTTACCTTATCATTACCATATTGTGAAAATAAGTCGGTAAATTTGACTGATTTGAATATATTGCAATACTTATAATTTATTGATTGAGATATAATTTGAAAAATAATGCAATAACATGTTTAATATATAGAAAATAGTTCATGGAATCATGAGTAATAACAGTCAAACAAATTGGCATAAATAAATAGGATAAACATACTTAATCAAGATTTACAATCATTTGAACAAAAAAATTAATGTCTTTAACATTCACGTAAAATATGCGTGCTTGGCACATTCTCTTTTGACAATATGTTCCTCCTGAAATCTCAGGCAAGATGATAAAATGTGACAATTTTGAAAAAGAGTAAAGTTTTGGACAAGCAGAACGCGACACGGCATTCTGTTTGACCAAAGATTAAAACAAACCAACGTTTTTATCCCAGTCCAATATTTGGTATTTAATTGTACTTATTGTTAGTCAAAACTGAACGACCCCTGAAAAATTTAAACTATTAAAATTAATTTAAACTAACACTGAAATTTTAGGTGGATGGGAAATTAATGTGTTGGTTGTGCACGTTGTCCTACAAACGCGCTCTGGCGAAGACAAAGCAGTCGGATGCGGATAGAAGGCATATGAAAATGTCCCAGATTAGGAATAAACACAAAGATGGAAAGTAAGTCAAATATACTTTAATACATATTCATTATCATATCCCAAATTATTGCACGATATTTATTTTTTGATAGTCTATATTTTTAAATGCAACTATATGATCAAAAATAAATTCTTTAATTACTTCAGCTTAAGTTTATACTGACATTTTGTAAAATACCATCGGAAACTATGATTGAAAACATTAATCAGCTGATTGCATTGATTGCCTCCAAATAGGTTAAGATCACATAACAAAAGGCCTAACCGAGTGGATGTCACTAAGATTCCACCACCTGAGAACGACGCTGCACCACCCAATAAAATCGCCCGCAATAATGGGCCAGGCCTGACGCGTGCAGATTTGGATCCCAACAGTTCCGATCACATGGTAGCCATGACGCAACTAAAGGAGCAGATCGCCAGCTTGCAAAAACAACTTAGTCTCAAGGATGCACAGTTGCTCACCAAAGACAAACATGTAAGCACGATTTACAATTTTTGCCCTCGTTGTTGTGCTCCTCACCTTGTCAAATTTGCCATTAAAATTCTCCCCGCCGTTTTTCCGGCGTTACACGTCCGAATAAACGTACTCCATCTTTGCATATCCCTCCCAAATACCAAACTATATGTGTGCGTTGCAACAACGCATGCAAAACACTGTTGACACAATGCTATCATCTATTTTTGCATTAATTTATAGATAACTGAATTAAAAGCAAAACATTTTACAACCGAGAATGAATTGCGTAACAAAATGAAGAACATTCAGAAAGAGTACGATTCTAAGGTAGACGCGTATAACGGGCGCATACAAAACTTGCTGAAAGAAGTCGCTAGTCTGTCAAAGAGCACCAAGCGCGACCGCTTGTCCGCCGCCAAGGAAAGCTCGAATAATAGCGGAAGCGGAACGGACAGCCCCAACGCACCCTAAGATAATCTAAGTTTAAACCCACCCACAAACATCCACACGCCCAAGGTGTGCGCAGGCCGTGCGTGTTTTGTATATGCAAAATATCAATAAGTAGACGTAGCGAATAGCAATTTTCCTGTGCGCATGATGATGCTAACGATTGCGATGACGAGATTGTTAATTAAGTGAGAATTTAGTTAATTAAGGCCAAAACCTCTTTGTGTCAAGATTTGTTATAGTATATTTAGTTTTATAATTTCTATCACTAAAATTTATATGATTTCGATACAAATGCAGGGAAATGTTATTAGGGGGATCATATTTATATTAAGTTATAATAATTTTAACTTGACTACAGCGGACTGCTTTCTTGTGACAATCTTTGTTGCTGTACAAGTGCTCAATATTTAATTTTGTGTACGTGTGTACCATTTAGAATTGTTGTGTTCTTTTTCCTACGGCCTAAAAATACAAAAAAATCAGATTAGTTGGATTATATATGAATGTATACAAGAACATCTCAATTGTATGGTGTTATTTTAATTGATTGCGTTGTACTACGCTGCAACCATTTTACTTTACTTTATTCCAATTGTTTATGCTATTTTTATTTGAAATTTGCCTCATTGTATATATTTTATAAACGCATAATTTATTCATTTAATTGTACCACTTACCTAATTTTTGTCCTGTCAAAAAAGGGATATGGCGCGTGTGAATGTTGAAATATTTATTTTTGGCGTCGCCACCTTTACATTTCTCTACTATACATATATGTTTACCATGATGGATAATGCCTATTTTTATAAAATAAATGCCAGAATTGGAGAAACTGCGTACTTTTCTGACATTTGTGAATAAAGAGATCTGCCCAAATACTTGTGTTTTGCTTGTTTCAAAGATGGGATAATCTTACGATTTAGTATGATAAAATCAATTGCTGATATGCATTCTAGAAGTATATGATAGCATTGTTCGTGTTTTATTGGATTTTTTTATGAAATTATCTGTTTTATTGCATTTTTTGATTTCATGAATTTAAAACTTTTTTTTGTTTCAGGATTCGCTTGAAACATCTACAGATACTGATTTAATGATATCTGGAGAAGTCCATTCGTTTTCTTATTGTAAAAATCTTCTATTATGTTTAATAAAGATAAGAATGTTATTTGTCAAACTATTGTAATTTTTGAACATGCAAGTTTTGAGGTTAGGTCATGCGTACAGATCCAAAACAAACGTTTGGCGATGCATCGGTCTCTAGCAATTGCACGCAATTTTCAGCGTAATTCTCATCAATATCAACAAAAGGAAACGCCGTCTGGTGCGAACTACTGCTTAGAATCTTTGAAGTAAGTCATTATTCAATAAATATTAAAGAATTTCGAAAAATTAAATATATTTCCTGAAATTTATTTACATTACTTCGGTTTGTTTATGTTCATTCATTTTCAGGAAATATGACTATGAAAATTTTCTGTGCACCTTATTATTGAAAGATGCAGTAAGCAGGGCGAATGCCATTGCCATTCGTTGCTTTAATATTGAGGTAGCCAGGGTGGCAGAGCAGGTTTCTAAACCGAATATAGGATTAATGCGACTTCAGTTTTGGGAAGAAACAATTGATAAATGTTTCTCTAAGGATCTAAGTAATGTGCCACAGCATCCGGTAGCTGCAGAGCTGCACAAAATGGTACAATCTACGAAAATAACAAAGAGATATTTAAAGAACTTAGTTACTTGTCGAAGTGAGATTATACACAAGACACATTTTCCTACTTTAGATGCTTTAGAGAAATATGCCGAGCAGTCTGTATCAAATGTGTATTATTTGTTATTGGAGGGTAGTGGCATTAGAAATGTTGACGCAGATCATGCTGCTTCACATCTGGGTAAAGCACAAGGAATTTTACAACAATTACGGTGAGTGAATTTTTTCTTGCTACACTTTTCTTTGTAAATTTCTTTAATAATGTGAAAAGTTAGGTATTGTTCTCATCAATTCTGCTATTTTTATTGATTCAATATTGTTCTATGTTTTTAGAAGTGTTCCAGTGGCAAAAAGCATAAATTTCCTCGCCATACCCCAAGATATTCTTGCTAAACATAAAGTCAGCCAGGAGGAAATTCTCAGAGGCAAAGAAAGTGAGAAATTGAATGAATGCGCCTTCGAGGTTGCTAGCCTAGCTCATATCCATCTAGTCAAAGCGAGAAATCTTATGAAGGATGTACCGAAAAATTCACGACCTGTTTTACTTCCTGCAATTTTGGTCGACAATTATTTGAAGCGACTGGAGAATGTGCAGCATAACATATTTCATAAGAGCTTGCAACAGAGAGCATGGTTGTGGATACCGAAATTATATCTGAATTCAGTTAAAAATGTTTACTGATTATTCTGTAGTATATATTAAACATGAATTATATTTGGAGTTTTTATCGTTTACATTACATATGGTTTTATGAGTATAGTTAGTTAATTATTTTTTAAAGAATGAAATTTATTAGAAGGACTATAAGACTATGTGCGTTTCTAAGCTCATATATTTGCCATTTGTATGTTTATGGTTGGTCTCTTCAGGACAAACGTAGCTCTAATATTTGTGTTTTGGTTGGAATATTCAGAATACATTCTTTTGACTAGATTACTTTATTGCTGTCGTTCTTTATAATACATCTTCGTGAGAATTTGTCGAAGATACTTCACAAATAAACCATAAGGTAGGAAGTAGTTTGAAATACTAAAATCGTCGCCATACTTGATTAGTGGAACTTAATTAGTAAGATTTAATTAAAAACATACTGCCGGTGGGTTCCTAGGAAAGCTTATTGAGAATATTTACATAATATACAAACGAGTGGTCATTGACGGTCGAAACCCATTTAAATACTTGCAGTACTGTTGTACATATTTGAAAAAATGACCATTCCTTTATCAGACAATTATCCTATGTGGTTATTTTTGCAATTTAGTGATACTTTCCATTTGCGAATCCTGTAATATACGAAATCCTTCCAATAACGGAAAAAAATTACATCGTATTTAGTATTGTTTAATCTTGTTTTATCAATCATCGACTGCGGCGGTCCAATTATCCGATGATTTTAATTTAATTAACTATATGTGTGATCATTGCTTCTCTTTAAAAGAGAATAAAATAAGTGTATTTCATACGAGGAAATTATGAATGAAGTTATCGATAAATATTTATAATTAATTAATAACTTACTGGCTCAGGTAAAGACCTTGCAATTATGTTTCAATGAGGAGTGTTACACATATCATACAAATATTTTTCTAGTCTATTGTTACTGTATTATCTTTTCAGAAGAATAATAACAATACAAAAGTGTCTTTACAATTAATTATAATTTTTATTTACGCTCTTATAAAAACATCTTGGTTTGTTTTGAATCACATTAATATATAAAGAAAAAATATACTTCATTCAGTAGTTCAGAGTTTGCGCTAACAGACATGTTGGCAAAGTGTTCTTTTATTTTGTTTGCAATTTGTTTTCTCGTCTTGAAATCATTGTGTGTTACTGATGCATTAGATAAGTCGAGATGTGATCAGCCTATTAACATCTACAATAATTTAGAATGCACACCAACATATGGTAAACATGGTACCAGCTGCCCAAAATGTTATGATTGCTCAAGAATTGATCCTCGTATTAACAAATGCTATTATCATGGGAAATATTACGATATTGGTGAGAGTATAGAAAACGATGAGTCTTTACCCTCATGTTATGTTGGCTGTACCTGTACAGACCAGTAAGTTAATTGGTAATATTTCGAGTTTACGTTTAAAATATGGAATACTATTTAGATTAACCTTTGCCTGTGCTATTGTGGATTGTGCTTACCTGGAAATACCTGATGGTTGTTACTACACCTATGAATTCAATCAATGCTGTCCCACTGGTTATAAATGTCGTAAGTTGATTTTTTTTGTAGTGTTTGGTAACTATCAGACATAAAAATACTTATGTGAATAGATTATTACTAACAAATGTGTAAGAGAGAATGAATAACACGGTTCCTGTTCTGTTCCGCAACATTTTTTCGGTTAATCCACAAAGTTCAAATTAAACTCACCCACTTACTAATGAGTGTGGATAAAATAAGATATAAAGAGTAGTTTTAATGGATCAATACCAATATAATAATTTGCAGCAACTAATGACACTTTAGTGTGTCATGCCGATGGGTACGACGTGTATGAAGGACAGACATACATAAATCCTAATGATAAATGCAGCATTTGTGAATGTAAAGATAGCAAAACAAGTGAATCCAGCATATCCAGCGAATCCAGTGAATCAAACTGTAATTGTCGGAAACAAGCATGTGATGTAGAAATATATCACAGCAATTCCATTTTGAGCTATTGCGCTGCTGTGTATGGTTCTTTGACGGATTGTTGCCCATTCGATTATATCTGCCGTAAGTATCCATTTGAAAAAAAGTATACACCTTATAATATGTATCTATTTTTTAGCAAGAGATGATGATATTTTTGAAACATGTAGGGATTCCAACAAGGATTTAGGCAATGATAAGAAAGGTAAGTAGAAAGATTTTGTTTGTGTTTATTAAGATCAGACATTTTAAATTTATTTCAGTGTGCAAACAATGTCGCTATGGAAAAGGCTATTTCGACATTGGCACGAAATTTTCTCGGCGTGAAAAGTATCCGTGGTCGGAGACTTGGGATTTCTATCAGATAACAAACTGCGAATGTGTTATCCCGCCATATTTTACCTGCACTAGGGAATACTACTGATACAATTTTTGAAATATACGAATTAATTACAAATATAAGTAATCAATAAAGTTTAATTGTCAGCATATAAATGATAATAATTATTAACATTATGTATAGTATTTACGAACACACGTCATAAAAGGTGGAATAACGCAATTGCATTCTGTTACCGTGACAGATCCATAAATTTCCTCTGTACGCATGAGATGTACCCCACGTGGAACATTTAATTCGCCATAGGTACAGGAATTGTCTAAAATTATATTTTGTGAGTTTAATACCGATAATTATACGTTAGAATACGTACTATCGGATTTTAATTTTCTCTTACTTATAGTTTCTATGTCCGTTTTACTTGCTGCAACAAAAATTACAGTTAGTTGATTTAAGGCGGTTTCCAAACTTTTTGAAGCTGCGCCGCCTTTTAAAAATTAATGTATATATTTTAATGGCTATCAACCCTAAGCCGCCTTTTATTTAATTAAAATTTTCGATTTTCCCCATGTTTAAAAATATTTTTTCGTATGTAAGGCGGCTTTTCCGCACGCTGGACGGGTAGAAATATGAGTTTAGAAGTACGCGTGCGAAAAAATTGTTAGGAACTGGATTCAAGAAAGCTACTCATGCAACGTATTACTTCTAAACATGGCGTACACATGTACATATATA